>JBBPMP010000010.1:0-227061 GCA_038090395.1 Boletales sp. KT-2023a
TCTTCCGTCAAAGTAGACCACGTAACATTGCGGGACGGTCTTCGATACAGAGCCCGTCTGCCAGACCAGAAGAAAAAAACAGCAACCTTGAGTTTGGAACATGCAATGCTGTCTACGAAGAATAAGTGACTTGAACTTACAGTCGCTGTCAAGGTGTCGATGTTAGGAGTGGGCAAAGACTGACGAAGCGAATTTGGGAAAATCGTACTCATTGCGTGCATGTGCAAGCGAACCCGCCTGATCACCCTCGGATTTGAGAGTCAAATGTAAAAGTACAAGGATAAATTTTCCTGCCCAAGGTAGGTTTTTGGATATGGGAAATACGATGCGTCATTCTGTTATTTTTAATAACGGTCAAACTTGAAGGTGTCTGTCTGTGATCATAATGAGAATGAATCTACAAATGATGATGATGTGGATTAATACTAAACTCTGGCTTCAATCCTGACGTCGGGGAAACTCGAATGAGAGGGCAGAACAGCAATAAACGCCGCCAGAGATAGTCGAACGGAAAGCGCACGACATATTCAAGCAAGCGCAAAAGCATTTTTCGCTGTTCCAATACATTCGCATGACGTTCTCGCGCTAATGGGGTTTGGGTTAAAATAACGAGACCGTCAAGAATGCATTGAAACAAATCTAGTGCAGAACTGGCATGTCTGAATGATAGTATGACAGGTGCAAACCATAGTGGGTGCCGTCCAGCGATGAAAATAAATTATTTGAGCACGGCTACGACGCAGATTCATATAATGTGCCAAATGAGCACCACTGAAGGTTTGAGTTTCAAACCTGAAAGCTCTGAGACTAGATCAATCTATGGGGATCGTAAAATTTCGGGAAGCGTATTTCTACAACCAGCATCTTACATGAATTCATTCATATAACCGACCAACCTATCCACCTGATCTTCCGTCACCGCGTTGTAAAGGGAAACGCGGACACCTCCAACAGATCTACAATAGGTATTTCTTCGTAAGCGATGTGAAAAGAAGGCTGAAAAATGCTTACCGATGACCTTTGAGACCCTTCATTCCTCTTTGTTCTGCGCCAGACACAAACTCTTTCAGCCTATTCTCTCCCCCAATAATGTCGAACACGACATTCATCTTGCTATTCGATCCCTCTAGGACCTTGCTTTTGAATACACCACGGGCTTCGCCTTGCTTCAGGGCTGCATAGATTTTGGAGGCCTTCCTTGCAGTGCATTCCCCGTAATACTCAAGCGTCTTCTCCCTCGGCCGTCCGTTTTCTTCCTGCACTTCCAACATCCGCCGAAGTACCAGACCAGTGATGTATATCGCTAGGACTGGTGGGGTGTTATACAAGCTTCGGCTTTCCACGAGATTTTTGTATGATAAACACAGCGGAATGCTGTCATCCAATACGTTTGCCCACTCGTCTCTAACGATGACGACCGTCAATCCTGCAGGTCCAATATTCTTTTGCGCGCCGGCGTAAAGGACTGCATGCTTTTCAATGCACGGGATAGGGCGTGACATGAATGAGGAGGAATAGTCCGCAACAAGGGGAGCATCATCGGAGAAGCTGTCGAATGGAAATGAGGTCGGGCTCTCTAGATCGTCGTTAAACTCGACGCCATCAACGGTCTCATTGGCGCAGTAGTAGATGAGCGCTGGATCTTGTGAGAAGTTGTCTCTGTAGCTGCTGCGATCGGGAATGTGGTTGTATTTCTTCTTGCCGTTCTCGGAAATGATCTGCGCGTTGGCGACGACATTGACGTCCCCTAGGCCCAGCCTCTTTGCCTCCTTCATCGCCTTCTCGCTCCAGGAGCCGGTGACGACATAGTCCATAGCAGGTTTTTGAGCCACACCGCCACGACAACGATATCTTGCCAGCATATTCAGTACCACTGCAGAAAACTGAGCACTTCCTCCTCCTTGGGTAAAGAGAACCCTGTAGCCCTGAGGGAGATGGAGAAGCCTTTTCGTATTCTCCTCGACCTCCCGGATATATCTGTCGAAATCTGCTGAGCGATGGGAAATCTCTGCGATTCCGATCCCAGTGTTTTGAAAGTTGAGCAATCCTTTACAGGCTTCCGTGAGGACTTCCTCCGGGAGGGCTGACGGACCTGCACCAAAGTTGACTACTCGGTCGGACATAAGGAAGGAGGGAGTGGATCGGGATCGAAGGGGTTTCCTTTACGGACTTGCCAGTGGTGTAGAGTGATCAGGAAAGGCTGCCCTTACATGGTATTAAATAAGTGACAATAAGAGTCACAGAACATGTACTGCATGTATAGTATCGTAGGAGAATGCAAAGTTCAATGTTAATATGAAAACTTAAGCAATTGATGCATCACTCGGATGACTTTCGCCTTCTCTCCATATGGCCTTCAGCGATCTAGGATCGGGTTTAGGAACACCACCATCACTAAGTTCAATCTGGTCGCCGTTATCATCGTCTTGGAATTGCTGAGAATCTTGCATTGTAGAGGGGAGCAGGTGCTCGTCGTGTGGAACTCGAGGGGGATAAGGGCGATGTGACGTTGGGGAGGCAAGCGAAGGAAAGTATTGTCGATAGGTGAAGTAGGCAACAACGAGCCCTAAAATGGAACCGGCGACGACGTCTTCCCAGTGATCTGATATGGATTGTCGTTAATCATAAGCGATCAAAACATCGAAAGAAGTGTACGTCTGTAATCCATTGTGCGTGAGATAGCCACAAGGGATGCAGCAGCCAACGGGGTCACAGATATCCAAGCCTTATGCTGGTAGATTATTTCAGTGGAGAAATGTTCATTCGGGCCATGGTGACGCTTACGGTATGGCCCCTAGTATCGAATATGTGCATCTTCCCTGCGAGATAGAAAGAGAGAAATCCAAGACCGGTAAAAGACACTGCATAGATCATTCTCTGGCCTCAGCAGAGACAGGCATATGGCGAGGCAATCTTACGACTTGAGTGACCACTGGGAAAGCTACGCCATCCATCGAGCATAATCGACTGGTCTGTTTGTGTACAGATAGCATCTGTTGACAGGCCATAGGTTGGATCTTCAGATCCAGAGATTGGGATGCAACGAGAAAGGAGGTCTGAAAATTATGCACAACCTCAGTGATCGATTATAAACAGGCAAAAATATCTGCCGGACCTGGACGGGGACGACCAACAGTAATCTTGGAAAATTGTGTAATGGAACCGGTGATAGCCAATCCAAGAATCACTAATGGTGGATGTTACTAGATGTAGTTGTGAAAGGAAAAAAATAACAACTAACGGCCAAGTGCGCTATTGTGAAAATCCCAGAAGGATTGAAGAGTTACCAAGTCGACGGCAACTTGGATGACCAAAGGAGCCACGACAGCGATGAAGTACAGGGCAACATCCTAGACCGTACTTTGAGAGGAAAAAAAACACCAAGATGAGCAGCACGCACTGGGACACGTTCACGGACTGCATAGCTGTTCGCCGAATGTCAACCTCGAAATGAATAGGTGGTGAACCATGCATACGGAAAACTGATCCTAGATATGAACGGTGATCAGTCAAAGAGCAAACCCACGGCTTGGTGGCGACCTACGCTTCATCATCGACGGAAAATTCCCTTCTGAATCCATGGACAGGGTTCAAAGCAAAGAATACGGCTCTGCCTCGACGAACGGTAAGTCAACTCTTCGGCGTGATTTCGACGGACGCACGCCAAAAGTATCGTCAAAATCCTAAGCAAATGGATCAGCACCGCGGTACCCAGCACCCGTGTTCGCCGCACCAGTCTGGAGCATAAGACCTGAGGAGATCGACCCGCCTCTTGTTGTCGACTCTCCTTGATGCGGTATGGCTAGGTGAACGAGAGATATTGATCCAAGGAGGCATCGTCAACTCGTTTTGGGGCTGTCTCGTCTTTGAGACTGTTTTAAATGGCGTGGTGGGAGTGTGTGCATGCGTACCAATATCCAAAGTTGGATCACGCAGCTGTTGCATGGCTGACCGCTGCCAAGACAATCCCGTGTTTCAAGTAAGTGCATTCGTGTAGATCTGCAATCAACGCGCAGCAATGCCAAGCTACTTGTTATACAGGCCATGACATCCACAGCTGGGTGCCCGTACGGTCTGTCGGAAGACTTTGAGTGGCGTCCAGGTAGTACAGCATTGTACGACATATC
This sequence comes from Boletales sp. KT-2023a, assembly GCA_038090395.1. Lineage (NCBI taxonomy): Eukaryota > Fungi > Basidiomycota > Agaricomycetes > Boletales > Boletales sp. KT-2023a. The sequence continues at coordinate 4,128 of JBBPMP010000010.1, forward strand.
GCGCGCGGTCTCATCTTTCGCGGGCAGAACATCAGTCGACCTTGGAGCATATTGCGTCTACCGATACTCTTGAACCGAAGTAAGTGCTCTGTGATACGGATGCTCCATCTGAACCGCCATGTAGCACAGAATGGCAACTGCTACGAGAGATGATCAAGTACAAGTTGGGCCAGGTATATTACAGCATGTCTTTTGCTCCCAAGTTGCTCAGTTGTCCACCTTGTAGAATATCATAGCGTTCCTTGCTGACAATGCTCTGCCCGTGGAGCCTTCAAAACCTGCAGCTGGTGTGGTAGATAGCTCAGGAAATTTGAGGTTGCCTCCGTTTCCTCCTCGCAAGACCAATGGATTGTGCCCCCAAGAAATACCGAAAGCGCGAATGAACCAGGAAGAAGCTAACGAGATGAGGACCCGTATTTTTCGGCAACTCCACGAATCTGAAGAGTGCGTCCGACGATCTTGTCCTGATCGTTCGTTGACGACCGTGTGTAGCAATCCTCCTTTTACGATCCAACGGGTATGCGAGCTTTGCGTGTATCCGAGGCAACACTACAAATTCATAGGCAAATATCTCCGCGCGGTCGAGAAATCACTACTCGTTACATCAACATGGAATGCGTTCCCAATAGAGCCATCCCAAAACGAATTCTCGATGGGTACATTTCCAGCTGTCCCGCCCGCAAAATCCACACCCACAACACCGATGTTTTCACCTATCCCGTTTTTGCATGAGGATGCGAGACGTTCCAAGTCACAAAGCCCACCACCATCACCACTGGCGCTTGCTGTCGTGGAGATGAGTGGCAATGTGGGATCTTTTGTCGAACCGGCGCAACGAACGATCGGACTTGTAGATGAGCTCGACGACCCGAGTCCGGGACACATGAGTGACCATCCGACTCCGATCACCTCCACGACGACGATCGTATCACGACCATTTTTGGAAACATTGGAGACTAGGTTTGTAAAGGGAAGCAGGCATCAGTCCGGAGAAGACGATGAGCAAAAGATGTCGGTGGACGAGACAGATGATAAAGAAAACAAAGACGCAAAAAGTTCTGTACACTCGTCACACATGTAGATGTTGAAGCAGTGAAGGGCGCACAGATTATGGCAAGTCGCGCTTGATTTTTTCAAGTAAAACGTTCATACGTCGTTTCATGTTTGGTTGGCCCGTCTCACGTTTCCCACCGCGACGGGAAGAAACGGTGGCGTACGCATTTTTCCTGAGGTCGCGCAAGGACTGTTTGTCGTGAGATGGGGCAGGAGCAGGACTAGGTGGCTTGTCCGAATGTTTCGGGGATGAATCCGACGCGGGATCCACGATGGCCACGTCCAGGGATGCACAGAGACCCTCTCTCTTCTTTTGCGCCTTCCACTTGCTTCGTATCTTGTGATCTTGGACCCATGACTTTTTGAGCAGCCTTGCTGCAACCGGAGCAAGTCAGTGACGTCCCAGACCTACGCGCAGACCTACTTACCACGAGTCTTTGGCAGGAATTGAAACGTTGGTGGTTTCTTTTTCTTCTGCTGTGTGGCTGCCATGGTGTATGACTCTAGATGATGGCTTACTAATCAATGTCATGGACATTAAATTCGTCGGGTCCGATTCAGCGTTACTCTCCTTCCACCTCCATCGTGTCTGCGAAAACGACCTCAGATCTATCTATTCTTAATCATCGCATGAACGTGCAGAACCTGAGCTCTTTCGGTCAGTCTATCCATGTTTTGTCGCGCTAGACATGACGACAGCGACCTTACCTCTCTCAGATCCTTTCGCTGATGAAGGCGATGCCCTTACGGGCTCCCAGGACGTGGGCTCTACGCAGAACTACCTTCACATTCGCATCCAGCAGAGGAACGGAAGAAAGACTTTGACCACGTTGCAGGGTCTCCCCAAAGGTCAGTCCGCGCTCGAATCCGTAGTGATACACGTTCTCATCCTCTTTCAGAGTACGATCCCAAGAAACTTCTCAAGGCCTTCAAAAAGGTGCGTCGTTTGTCTATTGTTATCCCAGATTTCGGCTAATTAAATCGAATAGGAGTTCGCTTGCAACGGCAACCTCGTTGACGATGAGGAGATGGGTCAAGTCATTCAGCTTCAAGGTGATCAACGGGTCAAAATTGCAAACTTCCTCACCGAAGAGGGCATCCCCAAGAACACCATCAAGCTGCACGGGTTCTAAGTACGGCATCACAGGATCCGGCAGGGCCGTATGCCCTTGCTACCTCTCGTTATCAGTACGATCCCTGCTTTTCGGTCTCCATCTTGTTGTAATTCTACCTTGTCCGAGTTATCAGTGCGTTTTGCATCCGTACGAACATTGTATTAACGCAAGTACACTAGCTGTTGATACGAGTGTCGCTGATAGATGTGTTTTTCTTTCTCGTCAATCGATTCTTTTTCACGCAACTACACGACCGGGTAAGATGTTATTATTGCACGCCCAGGATGAAACTCGCTACACAAATAAAGTGCATTACTTATCTTGCAAAATCATGACAAAACTACTTGATCTTGTCCAATGGCCTGTATGATGACATTAGCTGCAAACACACCCTCTGCGTGAAAGTGTGCAAGAATACCTGTTGAATCCTCCACGGCTGCATAGAACAAGTCAGATACAAACGAGTCGGCATTAGAGTGTTGCCCGTACCGATTCATGTATTGACGCCAAGTTCGCATTTTCTTGACGTTGACACCACCTTCTTGGTTTCCATCGACATGCTTGCCCTATATCTTAATCGTTGGTAGCTGTGAGGGATTAAGGCGAGGGACTCATACTTTAGTTGAGCCAAAGCCCGCAAGACCCATCGTAGTCGTCATGGATTCATCCTCTGCGGTGGTAATATCCATCTCTTCGCCTTCCTCTACCGGGGTATCAGCATCTACAGTTGGCTTGGAGGGAGTCGGCGCGCGAACGTCGTCTGACACCGCAGATTGATTGACCATCGCCGAAAATAAAAAAGATAAAACGAACGTTTTGGAGATTCTGTCTGAGCCAACGGGGCATCAAAACGCGGCTGCTGTTGCGAACGTGGAGGTTCACCGCGCCACGAATGGTCCTTGCCGCGAACATCCTTCTCCTTGGGAGCGGCTTGTTCTGGGGTGTAATGGTCACGCCTTTCGTCTCTCTTGTCGGGTTTTCTTTCATTCTTTCTATCCTCCTTTCTGTCGGGTCTGCGGTCATCGCGATCCCGGTCGTAATCACGTCTGTCGTCTCTCCGTGAACCCTTGTAGTCCCTATCCCTGCCATGGTCGTTCCTGTCTGTTCAACAATGAGACAAGATCGATACCGGTCTAGAGCTGACCCACCTCTTCGGGGACTTCGCGAACGACTATCGCGTCTGCGTCCCGAGTCACGATGTCCACCCGTTCTTTCATTCCTTGAGTAACGATCCCTGGCTCTGTCCCTGTCCCTATCCTCTCGTTCCCAGCTACGTTCTCTTCTGCGATGGTCAGCCCTCGAGGACATGGCGGCACAAGTCAATGATGTGGTATGGTCACATGACTACACGACTCTCTTCTCGATGTTCACCAGTGCAACATGTCGAGCAGCTAGACAAGCTGGGGAGTCGCTCAAAAGTGAGTGAATATGTCCGTCTTGTAGAGCAAGAAAGAATGCATATGACAGACGAAACGAGACGACATATCCGGTTGGAGAACCTGCCCCGGACGGCACTTCCCGCCGACATCGAGAGAGCACTGAGACATGAACGACTCGTCGGTGTAGAAGATGGTGAGGATTCTGGTCCTGCTGTAACGCATTCTTATACTATGTCAGTTCAATTGGAGCTCTTTCGTTTCTTACCAACACGTCGGGCATACATCACACTTACTCACCCCGACTTTCTGCAAAGGAACATTGCAAAACTTGGGAGGGTGACCATAGGTGGTCATAGCGTCATAGCCGTCCCATGTCTCGAGCCTCCGACGATCAAGAACCTCCGAGGCATCAAGGGCCGCAAAGCAGCTCTTGAGCGAGGGTCGTTGCCCAGCCTCACGTCCTCCAGTGCTATGAGCAATGGCAAGCATGTTTGCACTTGGGGCTTTCCTCCAAAAACCTCGGTAGACTGCGTTAAGGATTTTCTTGAAACCCACAAAATCGACATCTTAGGAGACAAGCCTGAGATTTACAAAGTTGACTTGTATGTGACTCTGCTGGCCAACTTTTGGAAAATATTCACCCCCAGAAGAGAAACAGCCGAGTTCTCTCTTTATTCGAGGTACCTGGTTCGGACCCAGTCTATTTCAGATTCATACCATCTTGCCCGGCGCATTCACCGAACGCTCTTTAAACCTGATAGATATGGTACGAAATTCCAGGTGCGGGCTTGTGTAGTTCGATAATCGGACAATCAGATCAATGAATGTATAGTCACTACGTCTAATAGGTCCATACTTGGCGATGTGCATAAACTAGAGCATAGAATAATTTTACATCCTCTCAGCCTCAGGATCTTCGACTCGAGAACGATGGGTCTAGAACGATACGTCAGCGTAAGAAGAAACGAAGGCATTGCACGGACTAATCTCGCATTGTCCCCTTCATCGTCTGGAGAACGAGCGCGTTTGAGAGTTATCCTTGTTTCAGGCTCTTTCCACTCTCCGCCTCCACCGGCAACAGCGCCTGCACCCTCTTGTACGTCGTTGTAGCGTTCTTCCATTTCTCTTTTTCTCTCCATCTGCGCCTGTGCACCCCAACCTCCACGACCGGGGTCGTAGTCTTGCCTGTGCTCGTCCCGGACTTGGCCACCACTCTTTCCTCTGCCGAATTGGCGTCCCTCCTTGTAACCCAGGTCGAGGTCACAACGGATGATACGCTCGTCGAGTTTTGTGCCGCTGACATACTTCATGCTCGCGAGCGCTTCAGCATGTGTATAATACTCTACAAAACAAAATCCACAGGGTGTTCTGCACGAAGCAACGACATAAGCAGATGAGCGGCAAATCAGAGGAGTAAAACCACACCGAGTATTGCGATCAAGCCCCATGATGATGCGCTTGATACCGCCCCCATCCTCCGGACTAGCACACTTACTGAATAGCTCATATATCTGTTCCTCTGTCGTGTAAAAACTCAAATTACCGATCTGAGCATATATGTCAGTAAGCTGGAGGTAGCCGAGTCTGGCACGCACGTATAAGGTGGTCGACTTGGAGAGGAGATCATGTTGCTTCGACCTCTCCAGTCTGCTTTGCGAGTCCTTGTAGTTTGAGGGCTGGTCGAGCGGGGTGACGACGTGCGCCATGGCCGTTCTCGCTGTGCAAGGGTTAGTCTGAAATGGTATCCAAGAATGGCAGGTGTTTCCCACTACCCGAATGAACGCGTCATACCGCGTACGACTCTCAGCAGATATCACCACCATGGAGGACGTTGGTAAGGAAATACAGAAAGAGGTGCGTCTCATTTATGTTCTTTTTGTCTGCTAAGAGCGTCAATCGTGATTCAGGAACCCACATTTGAGTCGGTCGTGACCGAAAAGTCCGCCCTGTACAAAGAGCTCCAAGAGGAGGACCTCTACACAAAATACAAGAAACTTTCTCGCCACCTCGATCTCCTCGACATCCAGGAGAGTTATATCAAAGATGAGCAGGCGAACCTCAAGCGCGAGCTCATCCGTGCACAGGAGGAAGTCAAGCGCATCAAGTCTGTACCTCTCGTTATTGGCCAATTCCTCGAGGCTATCGATCAACAGACTGGCATTGTGGGTTCGACGACCGGCTCCAACTATGTCGTCCGGATCTTGTCCACACTGGATAGGGAGCTGTTGAAACCATCGTCCTCTGTTGCCCTCCATCGTCACTCCAACGCCCTCGTCGATATCTTACCTCCAGAAGCGGATTCGTCTATTGCTATGCTTACAAAAGAGGAGAAACCAGATGTCACGTACTCCGACGTTGGTGGAATGGACTCACAGAAGCAGGAAATCAGAGAAGCGGTCGAACTACCGTTGACCCACTTCGATCTTTACAAGAAGATCGGTATCGATCCCCCTCGTGGTGTGTTGTTGTATGGTCCACCAGGTGAACGACGTGCGTATCTGGAATATTGCTTTGTACTTATTCTTACTTCAGGTACTGGCAAGACCATGCTTGTAAAAGCCGTCGCCCACCACACCACAGCTTCATTCATCCGTGTAGTCGGCAGTGAGTTCGTACAAAAGTATCTCGGTGAAGGTCCTCGCATGGTCCGCGACGTCTTCCGACTCGCACGCGAAAATGCACCTGCCATCATTTTTATTGATGAGATCGATGCTATTGCCACCAAACGGTTTGATGCACAAACTGGTGCCGATCGTGAGGTTCAGCGTATTCTCCTTGAGCTGCTGAACCAGATGGATGGGTTCGACCAGGGCAGCAATGTCAAGGTGTGTTGTCTGCTTCAACCTCTTCGATCTCTCGTGTTGATTCTGTGTGCAGGTCATTATGGCTACAAATCGTGCGGATACCCTCGACCCCGCCTTGCTGCGCCCGGGCCGTCTCGATCGAAAAATCGAGTTTCCCCTCCCATCACGACGTGAAAAACGGTTAATTTTCCAAACTGTTACCAGCAAGATGAACCTTGGACCCGATGTCGATCTTGAGGATTGTCAGTCTCCACTGATCAAGGATCTTTCTATGAACTCATGCTTGGTTCTCAGACGTGTCCAGACCTGACCGGCTATCGTCGGCCGAGATTGCTTCCATTGTACAAGCTGCCGGTCTGCAAGGTATGCATGTCCTACATTTCTACGAGCATCCTGATCCGAATCGTTCTGTGTAGCCGTACGAAAGAATCGTTATGTTATTCTCCCTGTGGACTTTGAAGAGGCGTGGAAAGTATGTTATTTGACCTTTGTTTGGTTACTAGACGCGACATGAACCCACACTTTTTTTCTTCAACCAGCAAACGGTCAAGCGGGCAGACGACACTCACGAATTTTGTATGTGTCACCAAGCTATTTTGTGTGTCTTTGTTCATTTGCTTGTACTATCCCTGCAGACCGGTAATTCGCTGTCATGTAAGCCCCCTCCATGCTCGTCTCGGGTCGCATGCTCAGACATTTCGCAGGTTGGCATTGTACATTACCCTCTGCAATCCTACTATTTCCTTCGTGTGACCATAAGAAAACGCTCTTTCACTTTAGCGTCTCACCGCATCATCACACGGAGCGGCGCTCATTCTTCTGAGCAATATAGAGGTGGTCGATATTTGATCATTCCTGTGATTTTTTTTGCCCCGCTTGCTTTCCTTTGTCGGCCAGCCAATATGTTCCAAAGCAGCGAGGTTCACACGCGGGAGACAGGTATACCTTTTTATTTACTTACTTGCCAATCGACCACCTTGAAATAGGTAAGCTACACAAGAGTATCTGAAGACTTTTGCTTAGATTTGATGTACAGGTTACGGCGCTTACCGCCTGATTCATCCGAATGGAGTATCAAGTTTGATGTTGCATATGTCAGATCACGTTCTGTCGCTCTCCAACACTCTGGGCGGCGTTGTACAACCCACACGACCGCCCTCATTTTATGGGAGCAAGAGGATCAGGCGACATAGTATCGTTGTTGTTGCCCACGACATATGTCGGATCTCGCAATCTGCACCACGCAGGTTCGAAAGCAAGATGGGATACATGCCGTAGTTTTTAGGTCTAACACAAGTCTGCTTTTACCTCTTAATAAGCAATCGATTGGCACATCTTTGTGGCAGCTATTTTTTCGCTGGTTGACCAAGTTCGCTGGCACGTTCCGTCGCGATCTGAATTGCTCGAGCAATCGTAGATCGAACCTTTCCGTCTTCCATCGCCAAGAGCCCAGCAATTGTACATCCTCCAGGAGCTGCAAAATCGTTAGCCGCGGGGCAGACCCAATTGAACGCGAACGCTTGCTTGTCACCGAATCTTTAATCTGTGCGGGATGTGCACCGGCTTGAAGTGCCATACGTGCTGCGCCTTGTAGGGCTATCGGGGACGTAAGCTATCGTTGACCAGCACTCAATCATAACGACCTACTTTGCGCAGCCAACTCCAGTGCTTCGGCTCTCGGCAACCCCATCATGACACCGCCGTCTGCCATTGCCTCAAGGAAGATGCAAGCAAATGCAGGACCCGATCCAGAAAGAGCCGTACAGGCGTCAAAGTGTTTTTCCTCGAGGAACCGACAACGACCGATGGATGAGAATATTTTGAGAATGATGGAACGGTCGAGTTCCGTCTCATCACTATTTGGCAGGGCGGGGAGGGAGCTGATGACCGTCATGCCTTCTCGAATCTATGGGTGTCGTCATGTCAGAGTAATGGCAGACTAACTATGATGCACGCACCCGACAGGGCGTATTCGGCATGGCCCTGACGACCTTTGTGCTTGGAAGGACCAATGTGGTCAACTGTGATATGGTCACACCAGCAAGAATACTGATGAGCAGTTTGCCATCAAGCGCTTTTTTCACTCCATCCTGGCCGAGAATGGTGTACGCCTGGTGAGGTTTGCAACTGTCCAGGGATTGTATGGTCGAAATCGCGACGGAAGGTGTGGACAACGTACCATAAGATGACGACGTCAGATTTTTGAACGGCAGCGAGGTTTTCGCCGACGACGACTTGGACGGAGGAACCAAGCCCCCCGAGGAGGCTGAACGTGTGCTGGAGCTTCTGTGCGCTCTCCGCTCGGGTGACGGTAGCGATAAAGAATGAGGGCAGGGAGGGATCAGGGGAATCTGCGGTGGGGGTAGACGTGCCCGGCGTATGGGACTCCCACTTTGGAAAGACATGAGTTTTATCCTTAGACTGGAGACTGGTGATGACGCCGGATATGATGGCAATGCCCATCGTCCCACATCCTGGAAAAATGTGATGAATATCAGAAGCGCGTGGTCGAGAAAGACATACCTAACACACAGAGGGTGTACCCCATGATGATGATGATACTATTGATGAAAATGATTTGATCGAGTTCATGCTCGTCTTCGTCACGGTCGGTTCTACCAAGTTTGATGGACTCGTACAAGCTACGATCTCTGAACCAGTGCTCACAGCGCTGCGTACAAAGGGTTACAATCGGGTAGTTTTACAACGAGGCAACTCTGAGCTCGGTTTGGACGACTCGCTGGCGATCAGGAGGGCAGGAGTGGATATCGAGACCTGGACATTCAAGCCCTCTATCCAAGACGATATCGGCCGTGCAGACCTGGTCATCAGCCATGCGGGTAAGGGCAGTTTGGAGCGAGGATCGTATGGCTAAGGTCGATCCAGGAGCGGGCACCATTCTCGACGTGCTGCGGTCAGGGAAACCGCTGATCGTAGCCCCAAACCCGACTCTGCTCGACAACCACCAAGAGGAGCTTGCCACGCAACTGGATCGTCTTGGTCACCTCAGAACGACATCCGTGGAGTGAGTGCCCCAGCTAGGTTCCACTACTCTATCCTCATCTTGCTTCAGAGATCTACCGACGACCATCGTGTCTTTTGATACAAATGCATTAGTGCCATTTCCCGCATTCGATGGTGGCAAATTTCGTAGAATAGTGGATGAGACAATGGGGTTCTCTACTTGATCTTGCATGATATTGTCAACGATCAACATTATTGTCAGAAGGTCTTCATGAAAAACGTTACGCCAGCCTCTGTCGTTGGTGACCTGCAGGCGTACGAGAATCAGCACGTCCACGCTGTCTACGATCAGATAGCCACGCATTTTTCATCCACCCGCTACAAGGTGATATCGATTTGGTTGTCCCCAGACGCAATCTCCATTAACCTGTCCAGCCATGGCCCATCATTGCCAAGTTTATTTCCGACTTGCCTTCGGGATGGATTGGCCTCGACTCGGGGACAGGCAATGGGAAATACCTCCCTTTGCCCACTGATCGGCCTGGAAGCATCTTGACTGTAGGGCTGGATCGCAGCAGGAATCTTTTACTGATTGCAAGAAACACCGGGGACGGACATACTGCGCAAGTCCCCCGCGAAGTGGTCTGGGGAGATGTGCTGGATAATGGGTGGAGAGCTGGTGCATTTGTGAGTGATGATGAGTTGACTTGCAAACGGGCGCGCTGAGGCACAACGATAGGACTACGCTATCTCGATCGCTACGATCCATCACTTGTCCTCGCACGACAGACGCAAACTAGCTATTCAGGTTCGTTGGCCGCTGTGCATCTTGCATGCACTGATTCCAGGTTTACAGAGACTTCTTCAGTGCGTTTCGCCTGCCCACGGACGCATCTTAATATACGTTTGGGCCATAGAGCAAGATGAATTGTCAAAGCGGGTTATTCCAGTAAACGACAACACCGAGGGTTCACCTTTACCATCAGGAGAGGATGTCTATGTGCCCTGGATAATGTCACAACGAAATACTGCACCGACGCGACACCCCGCACGAGTCGCAAACTCTGTAACAGTCGCCGGATCCCCCGTATATAATCGATATTACCACATGTTCGCGAAAGGAGAGCTCAAGAGGCTCACCTGCGAGGCCGCGCAGGATATGGGTCTAGTTGTTGGGCCATCAAAGGAAGGGAGACGGGGTGTCGAAATAGTGCAGGACGGTTGGGAGCGATCAAATTACTATGTGGAACTTAGGTGTTGGAAAACATGATCTTGGCCAACCTCAATAATGAATGTGAAGCGACGATTGTACGTGGTAGTGATACAGCGTATAGAAAACCAATCATTCGCTCGCGGCCATGACTACATTCCTAGGTCAGCATTACCAAAGAAGCACAAGAACAAGGACGCACTAGCGTTTATCAAATCTCCACCGCTCTCCTTCAGCACTCGCACTGCCTTTGCTCGTGAACAATTAACCTGGGCCATCACGAGTTCAATGTCTTTGGGATCAACACCGGTCTCATCTACTTGACCATCTTCTTCCGGCGCCTCGAGCTCAGGTATATCATCCTCCTCATCACCCTCTGCGGCGGGGCCTGAGGACTGCAAGTTGACGAGATCAGGGGGTCCACCACCCGAAGCCAGTTGCTGTGCGGCAGACAACTGAGCTTGTGCATTCATATCCTCGATCTATATCGCGTTAGTAAACCGAATCGTTTCTTATTAGGGCACAGATACCTTGGCTTCACCAAAAACGATGTAGCAGTCACTGTTAGGTGACTTGTACACATCGGGAGAGGAGAGGACAAAAAGGACGTTTTTTGGTCTGCGAAGCGTGACACGCGTAATACTTGGTACTTTCTTCAGGCCAAGACCGAGAAGAGCCTTGCGAGCTTTGCGCTCCGAGCGGGACTGGATTTTGTCGAGAGCAGCCTGAGAGGTTGGGTCTTCCTCGTGCTCGTGGCCAGAGTGGTCAGAATGAACCTCCTCGATGGTAGCAGACATCTGGGTTGTGCGTCAATGACATCCAAAATGAACGAGGTGAATCCGTAAAAAAAAAACACAAAGATGGTACGAAAGCCCGTGCAACTCAACAATGATAACGGGGGTGGTTCATTTACCTTGCTTTTTTGCGGAGTTGGACGATTGTGTGGGTCTGCTCGTTGTATGTGACGGCGGGCACAAGGGTTGGGAGTGCGGATCGGAAATCGCCGAAATGGCGCTTATTGGCTGGGAGGTTGCCATTTGTCTGGGTTTACTATGCGTTCACTAAGGACATTGGATGCGCATGTAATAGTATCAATGGCTCGGTGTGGATATATAAGCATAGGCGGGTCTAAAGTACTATCAAAATGATGGGTCTGAGGAGCCCCTGTCGATAAGGGGCCATGACGCCAACGAGCGTCATGTCTAAATTCACCCAGTGTCTCTGAATTTGCGCAATATTGTTCCTTTCGCCGTCAAAATGGAACCAGAAGCAAAGATTCAAGAAACCTACGGGTACGAGGCTGCCAGGAAGGCAATTGTATCGTTGGCCCCGATTGGCGATATTCACCTGCACCTTTGTGGCTTTCATGTCAACGCGTAAGTTTATATTACTATAGGACCTTTGTTTAAAAACAGGATTTAGCCAAGACCACACTCGCAATGTGGAGGCCCACCTTTTCTGCAACCATAACAACGAGAAGAAGTTTTGTCAGGTGAACGTTGAATGCTTGTATGATGTCTGCCCCTTACGTTCATCCAGTGCGTCATATACGACTCGGAAGCTAGGGACGCGAGATTGATTGGCATCGAATACGTTGTCGAAGAAAACGCAAGGCTTCTGTTGTCTTTAGACGCTGGATCTTGACAACCTGCAGGTTTTCAAATCGCTCCCTGAAGAAGAGAAAAAGTATTGGCACTCCCACCAGTACGAGGTTGAAAGTGGCTTACTTTATCTTGAGGTCATACTTCTGCCTTTGTATGATTTGACAATACCAACTGACATCTCTCAGACGAAGGGATTTGTGCCCAGTAGGCTTAATCTGAAAATACAGAGGCGGCATGCCTGACAGATCCCAGACATCGTGAACGACTCGGTCGAATCTTCGGTCTTCAACGACTTCCAGAAGACATACGGCAAGGCTGTTCATACCTGGGCCGTGGATAAAGATTCGAATTTGCCCCTTGGTCCGCCCCAGCTCATGATGAGTGTGACCGGGCAGGGTCAGTTAAGTGAGCAGCTTGTCAAAGAACGCGATGAGAGGCTGGGTATTTCCACTGAGGCCAAGAAGGGGCTTCGCGCGAAATATTTGCACAAGTACGAAAAGGACGGCAAGGCCGATCAGTGGGAGAAAACGGGGACAGGGATCACCTTCGAGCCCAAGGAGGTCAAGTTTCGAGACTGAATTTTGCACCGAGGAGGGGCTTTGATATCTAAAAAGAGTCGTCTGTAAGATTATAGCGTGACTGTCGGTTATTATTGTACTCGTGTGCTCCGGGTCTTCCAAGGGTCAAATGTACTTGCTGTTTGCCAATTTGGTTCTCAAGCCGCCTTCATGTCCATCGCTGCGCTTTCGAATCAATTGCGATTTGCTCTCGAAGACCCAGCAGACAAAACCTCTCGTGAACAAGTGCTAAGCGCTGTCGACGAATTTGTTGCAGGATGCACCTCTTCTGAAGAGCATGAAACGCAGCTCCGCCGAGTGGAGGGAGAGCTCCAAACCATCCATGGAAGTGTCGTGGACCATACATCGCTTGGACACACCGAAGTCTTTCTTGGCGTTCTCCACCACCTCTGTCCGCTTCTCCCACCCACCTCCATTATATCAACCTGGTTTGATTTTGTACTGCGGCCAGCGCTCGGGGAACCAAGGCTACCAACTACCTCACTCGCCTATGCCAAGGAGCTCATAGCCATTGCTGCCGAGCATGAGGATCGAAGATACCCGGAGAAGGTGCATGAGTTCCGCAGACGGTTGTTGGATCATTTTTTGGCTGCCTATAATGAGTGCTCCGGGGATGAAATCTTGGAATGGGCAAAACTTGATCAGAAACAGCGGGATAAGGGGTTCCTGTGGAAAAACAACCTCGAGGATGTGCTCATAAAGTTCGGTTTAAAATGCCCTGCGGTATGTACTATAATGTACCAACACTGACTTTTGGTTTGCTGAATAGCCCCCAGGCTTTCATGACACAAGTCGAAACCGCCTTTGCGGTCCCTGCGTCACGTCTCCAACTCTTGATACTGCTTGACAGTTTCACGTCGGATCCTGAATTTCAGTCGCATGCAGCAGACTTTGCAAAGCATCCACTCATGAACAGTCTCCTGAATTCCTTTTTACTAGATAGCTCTTCGACGACATGCACGGTTGGTCTTACCATGCTCGTCAAGCTACTTCCGATATTCGCAGTCAAAGCATACGAAGAGCTGAAGGACTTGCTTCCTCGGTTGTTTGTGGTCCTAGCTAGGATCATATGCTGGGAAGAGCACTCTAATTCAATCCCACCACCCTCTCTCTTAGCAGATGACAATAACAGATCCGAAAAGCAAGTCGACGAATATCGAAGGCCCGCTGCACCCGAGTTACGACCCGACCTTGGCTGGGAACGACTGGAAGACACGCTCACCGGATCGTCTGCGCCTCCATCTGACACCTACTTCTCTTGCCTTTATTATCTCTTCCCGTGTAATCTCCTTCACTTCATCCGCCGTCCTGCTCCATACCTGCATGAAAGAGGATATCAAAGTCCATATATTGTTAGCTGGGAAGATGCACTTGACGAAGATAACATTCGAAGTAAATCGGAGGTATGCACGCCAATACTGTTGTATCTTGCATCCGGCCCTTCATGCGCAATTTGCACTCATCTATTTGTTTTAGCCCCTTCTTTGCAGCCGTGTGGTCAATCCGCGTGTCGTTTGGCGGGACTGGCTGCAGGAGCTCAACGAACCCAATCCTTTGGCTGCCTATAATATATCTCGGATAGCTAGTGAATACCTCATGCTCAACGTGCACAATATCGCTCTTGGTCCACAGTTTACTTCTATTCCTGTTGAAGGGGGTCGTGATTTTCCTTCCTGCATGATGTCCCCAGATGACATTTCTGGTGTGCCAACACCCCATCCAGGCCACGCTAGCCTTCCGCCTGTGAAACTTCACGTATCGCTCCAGGACATGGTCTCCACGTCTGTTGCTCTGAAGTCGAACCTCAAAGTTGACATCGAAAATCCGAGTATGCCATGGTCAACTCTGTTGTTACCGCCTGGAAGTAGTTCTCCAACCAAAGCGAGCATCAAACTCCCTCCTGAGTCCATCAAGGACGATCAAGTCAAGTCACTGCCATCGCATGTGGCAGAGACGATTTCGAATTTGCAGCGTGAAGTACTTTTGTTGAGGAGCGAGCTCAACTTCGAGTTATGGCTTTCGAGAGAAAACGTGCAACACATCGGTAGGCTTTACCAGGACCACGTATTATCGAAGAATGCAGAGGCTGACCGCCAAGCGCTTGTGAGGGTCCATGATTTGTCTGCATCATGACCGCCATATTGATCTTGTACAGCATAACAAATTGCGTCAGTACAAGGCCCAAGTTCAGATCCTTGAACAGGAGCTGAGGGAACATAAGGAACAATCTTCTTCTGCAAAGAACAAATACGCGGACTGGAATACGGAACTGCAAAAGAAGCTCAGAGAATTTCGAGAGGAGAAGAAGGCTTGGGTCTCGGAAGCAGCAGCGTTGCGGAAGGCTGAGAAAGAGGCCAAGGTAAGACATCGTTCCAGCTTGGAAGGCGGTTACTTTTTTTGAATCCGAGCAGACACTCTTCTCGGCCCAAGGAAAACTTCTAGCGGACGCAGAGAAAGCGGTATTTGAGCTGCAGACTCAACGGAAAGAGAATCAGCATAAAATCGACCGACTTCGTGATTACGAGCGCCAAATTGAGCAGCACGTTCGTATGCAGAAACTTTGGTAGGAGCACTCGGAATTGGCGATAGAAAGAAATGTAGTGACATACACCAGGGACGCGGATTTCCGGAAGTTCAATGCCAGAGGCGAGGAAATGGAGCTTATCAGGAGCAAATACAAGCAGATGGAGATGCTCTTGGAGAGCCATGTCAAGGCACGCGACAAATTGGAGGATGATGCGCGGTGAGATCCTCTTATTCTCGTGCTGTGGTGTTGGCTTAGTTGGGCTGTGCATGGAGGGCATACCGTCGTCAGAATCAAGCTCTGGAGGCCAAGCTTGCGCTGATGCAGAAAAGGTGTGAAGCTTCGCGTCGTATACCTGAAGCAGAGATTACTGCAATTGTCGGTGAAAAATCGGAGCTCGCCACTGCAAACGCGAGGTTGCGGGAAGAAAATGCGGAGCTCAAGGATGAGATGGATGAGATGCGGGCAGCACTGGAAGTACTCAAGGCTCAATTGAGTGGTCAGCGAGGACTAATCTATGAGTCGCGCCAACGGACGGTAGTTGTGTAACTAATTACTTATGTACATAGTCCTGAATTGGTAGTCGTATGGAATGTTCTGGAAGGGACAAGCCTTTGCCCGGGAAGTAGTCGTCGAATCTTCTCGAACAATTCAAGGACGGTTTAAAAAGACGAGCAACCGGACGCGATACTTGCCTTCTCTCCTTCACTACCTTTACTTCCCTACTCATCTTCCTGAACGGTGAGCGAATACGTTCATCCCTTCCTCCTCACTTCACCTCACCTAACCCCTTTCTAGTTCACAATGGCATCTGAGAGCTTTGGTTTCCAGGCCGAGATCAGCCAGCTCCTCGACTTGATCATCAGTACGTACCATGTCTGACGACCAACTGTTCACGTCGCCTAACTCGATCGCCAGACACCTTCTACTCCAACAAGGAGATCTTCCTTCGGGAGCTGATTTCCAACTGCTCTGATGCGCTCGACAAAATCCGTTATTCCTCCCTGACGGACCCTTCTGTCCTTGACACTGGCAAGGAGCTCTTCATTCGCATCACCCCCGACAAGGAGAACAGGGTTCTCTCCATCCGCGACAGCGGTATCGGTATGACCAAGGCCGACCTCGTCAACAACCTGGGTACCATCGCCAAATCCGGTACCAAGGTCGGTCGATCTCATGCGTCTTCAAAAATGCTTGTGATCTAACTATGACATAGGGGTTCATGGAAGCTCTCAGTTCCGGTGCCGATATTTCCATGATCGGTCAATTCGGTGTCGGTTTCTACTCTGCATACCTCGTCGCAGAACGCGTCCAGGTCATCTCCAAGCACAACGACGATGAGCAATACATCTGGGAGTCCGCTGCCGGTGGCACATTCACCATCACGCCCGACACGGTCAACCCGGCCCTCGGCCGTGGCACCGAGCTCCGTCTTTTCTTGAAAGAGGACCAGACCGAGTACCTTGAGGAAAAAAAGATCAAAGACATCGTCAAGAAGCACTCCGAATTCATCTCATATCCCATCCAACTCGCTGTGACCAAGGAGGTCGAAAAGGTTTGCTTTATTCATGCTTTGTTCCCGTTCGATCCTCACTACTTTGCAGGAAGTCGAAGACGAGGAGGAGGAAGCAAAGGAGGACAAGGAAGAGTCCAAGATCGAGGAGGTTGAAGACGAGGAAGACAAGAAGGACAAGAAGACGAAGAAGATCAAGGAGAAGCAGGTCGTCAATGAGGAGCTCAATAAGACGAAGCCCATTTGGACGCGCAATCCTCAAGACATCACTACCGAGGAATATGGCGCATTCTACAAGTCGCTCACGAACGACTGGGAAGACCACCTCGCTGTGAAGCACTTCTCTGTCGAGGGTCAGCTTGAGTTCAAGGCCATCCTCTTTGTTCCTAAGCGGTAAGATAATTATTGGTACAGCACGTTTGCAGCTGATATGTTCGCAGGGCTCCTTTCGATCTCTTCGAGTCCAAGAAAAAGCGTAATAACATCAAGCTCTACGTCCGCCGCGTCTTTATCATGGACGATTGCGAGGACCTTATTCCCGAATACCTTAACTTCGTCAAGGGTATCGTCGACTCGGAAGATCTTCCGCTCAACATATCTCGTGAGACTCTCCAACAGAACAAGATTCTCAAGGTCATTCGCAAGAACATTGTCAAGAAGTGTATGGACCTCTTCACGGAGATTGCGGAGGACAAGGATAACTTCAACAAGTTCTACGAAGCCTTTGGCAAGAACCTCAAACTCGGTATTCACGAGGATGCTCAAAACCGGAGCAAGCTAGCCGAGTTCTTGCGCTTCTATTCGACAAAGTCCATTGAGGAACAGACGTCGTTCAAAGGTATGTGTTGACGCTTGCATTTCCATAACCACGCTCATCCGCGATAGATTACATCACTCGTATGCCGGAAATCCAGAAATCGATTTACTACCTTACTGGTGAATCTCTTGCTGCCGTGAAAGACTCGCCATTCCTAGAGGTCCTCAAGAAGAAGGGCTTTGAGGTTTTGCTCTTGATTGACCCCATTGACGAGTATGCTGCCACTCAACTCAAGGAGTTCGAGGGCAAGAAACTTATCTGCGTATCGAAAGAAGGCCTCGAGCTGGAGGAGACTGAAGATGAGAAGAAGGTTCGTGAGGAGGAAGCTGCCCAGTTCAACGATTTGTGCACGACGATCAAGGAGGCTCTTGGAGACAAGGTCGAAAAAGTTGTCGTTTCGAACCGAATCACTGACTCGCCGTGTGTTCTTGTCACTGGTCAATTTGGCTGGTCATCAAACATGGTATGTCTGAAGGATTGCGATGTGATCGGATGACTGAACTTTGATCTGCAGGAGCGTATCATGAAAGCGCAGGCGTTGCGTGACTCGTCCATGTCCTCGTACATGGCATCCAAGAAGACGCTGGAGCTGAACTCTCATAACGCGATCATCAAGGAGTTGAAGCGCAAGGTTGCGGAGGACAAGGCTGACAAATCAGTTCGGGATCTGACGTACCTGCTGTTCGAGACGGCGCTCCTGACGTCTGGGTTCTCGCTTGATGATCCAACGTCATTTGCGAAGCGCATCCACCGCATGATCAGCTTGGGTCTTGACGTGGATGATGACGAACCGATGGCCGAGGTGACGGAAGAGGAGCCAGCAGCTGAGCAAGCCTCTACCTCGGCGATGGAGGAGATTGACTGAAAGTGTGGCCAAAAATAGTATCGTACATCATGTATCTGTATCATCACTATACTTGCATCGGCATTATCGCACAGCTTTTCTTTCTTTTTTTTTCAATTCACTCGGTGACCCGTCGAACGATATGAAACGGGTGCTTGGGAAATGAAGCCGAGTCACCTTAGCAAGTTCCTACTGTCGACACTCGGCATTGTATGCCCCCATGATGGCAAACAAAAGGATGCGTCGCGCAGCAATTCAATGGCCTTGACTGGCTGCTGCGCTGGGGTCGTATTTTTGTGGGCGCGAAGAGTCAGATTACCAAAAAAGGAAATCTTGGGGGACGGTGGCAACAAGCCTCGCGGCATCCGCCTGCGTTGTCTCTTGCCCCCTTTCAAGCATGTCTCTTTAGTTGTCTGTATCATTATTCACTTCTCTCCCTCTCGAAATGCCCGCAATCCTTGCACCTGCCCCGCGTCTTCCCCCACAGCACTCGCAGCTCCTCTCTGGCCAGGATCAGCAACCATTCGATGTCCTCGTCCGTCCTTTCCACGCTCGCTCGCTCGTTCTCTTCTCATCCCATCCACAGCACGCTATCCACCCACGAACATTCCTGTCTCCCCCTCGTCTCTTGTCCCCCATCAGACTCCTAGATCCACCCTACCTTGCCCTCGTATGTCCCCCGTTTCCCTCGTCCACCCGCTCTCATCTCCCATCCCACAGAACTCCAAATCGCCCACTCCATGCGGTCCATCCCACAAGAGACGGCCCCCGTCGCGTCTCGTTGCTCGCTCCGGCAGGCGTCGCCGTCATGCCCAACGCGTCGACTCCCCTTTCGACTCCTTTGGACGGCCATCCATTTTCGACCAGCTCCCCTGGATCACCGCCCTTGAGATGCCAAGTCCCATCAACTGCGACATCGCAGACCTTTCACAGCTGCCTCTCGACGAGGATCCTCTTACTTTTCCAGAATCCATGCCCGCTTCTGGACCTGTGCGTCGCAGAAAAACATCTTTGCGCTCGAATCCCCTTGGGAGTGTCCATGAATCACCCCCTGATGAACCGCCTGTTAGGCAACGTTCTCCGATCTACCGCGATACCGTCCCAGATTGCCCAAGGACACCGCCGCCTCAAGTGCCATTCGATCCGAGCCGAGTCACTTTCCACAGACTCATGCCAGTCTTCTCGCGCGGTATCAACCCCGGCACTCCCTTCTGAACTTGCCCTTTTGCGCTTCGACCACTTCGCACTGCCGTGCCACTGTGCCATTCCCATCTTATCGACATATAATCATATCCATCTGACGCAGTTAATCGCGACCGTCCGCTCGCCATCTACGAAGTCGAGTAACAGCACCTCAAGTCCATCATGTACTCTTATCGAAATTTTTCTTTTTCATCCACTTGGCGTTGCAAAGACCACGTTTTATTTACCGCTTTATCACGGACCACGTTTTGCTACTTGGATGAGTGATATTTGTTCCATCTTTGCGATCCTGCATGCTCCCGTACTTAGCTGCCTGCATTCTTGTTCCTGCATTTACACCAGTCTACGATTCGCATTCATGAATGTGACGTTCTATATTGTTATTCGCGCTTCTCACCGCTTCCCATGTCTTTGGGGTGTTACTTACGTAACATGAGGTCTATACAGTTCTGACATAATAAACTCACACGCCTACAGAGTAGGCAACGGTTGCTTCATCCAGCGTGATGCCACAATCTCACAATGGAAAACGACCAGGTAGGTGCTCGTCCGGCGGTGACAGACGCGTTGAACGACTCAATGACCCCATGCAGGGTGTTCTCGTTGATCTCTACGTTCCCCGAAAATGTGCGGCTACTAGTAAGTGCTCTGACGGTGATCATTCGGATGCGATCCAATCGACATGCATTAGACCGCCTGATTACCTCCAAGGACCACGCCTCGGTCCAGATCAATGTCGTGGACGTTGATGCCAATGGCCGTGCGTTGAGTACCTACACGTCGTTTGCCCTGTGTGGGCAGGTGCGCTCACAAGGCGAGAGCGATGATTCACTCAACCGGCTAGCGACCAAGGCTGGACGTAGGTTCTCGTCTCCTTTTGAAGTGAGTGTATGCTGACCAGCGAGCGGGGTTGTTGGACGTGCAGTGCTCCGGAATGTGTGGTCGTACCAAAAGTGATGATGTCGGCGTGTTTTTATAAACGTTTTGTTTTTGTTGTACAAAATCTGCTCGTAGCATTGCCACAAACGTCCGTCTTGGTCGGGTGAGCTAGTCAGTCATATCCGCAGTCCGCTGCCAAGTGACATGTGCCCTCATCGCTCGCTCTCTGTCATATCAGTGAGGTCGCAATTGCGTACGCCAATCTAACCTGAACCCTCTCCAACAGTCTGGTTCAATGGTAGAAATAAAGTACTTCTCCGACGACGACAACGACGCCGACGCCGACGACGCCTTGTCTGCCTCTGCCATCGAGGAGAGCAAGCATAGACTCCTCTACAGTAAATCCAAAGTCTATGTCAATCCAACCGCCTACGCAAGGGACAACATTCCCGGCTTTGTAGCGCTCGTGAAACGTGTACGTCTCATTGGTATCTGCTGAGCCAGCCTCATCATCTCGTAGGAGGCGGTCAATCCGACGTACCTCCTCGCCTGGATACCAGAGACTCTCTTGAACGAAAAGGGGCCCGAAGAATGGGACAAGTTCGTCAAAACCGAGGAAAGGACCATCGAATCCGATGACGAGGACCAAGGTTTGCATTCTCCTCTCCTTCCTCCTATTTCACTCATTCTTTTTCCACAGACGCAGTCCTCATCGACCTGCCAATCCAGCGTCCAGAATCGTACGCATTCTCTGTCCCTCTCTCATCCATATATTCTCTCTTGGTACATCCTCCAACTCTATCATCATGGTGTTAGTACCGCCTTTCGTCCCTTCTGTACTCTGACCCATTTCGAATAGACGGTACCGTCGGTATCAACCTCATCAACGGCTCCACGCTACCGACCCTGCATTTTCACGACGACGAATCGCTATCGATGGCTCTCCCTTTGCGTGCACACAACCGACAGAGTTCGATTCCATACCCCCCACCTGCCTCCCCGAGCACCTCAGGTTCCGCTGCACGCCCTCCCGTATCGTGGGGCGGCGAAGATCTCATTTCACGTTTACGATGCTACGCCCATCTCTTGCGTTCATCCCTCCAGCCAACACTCTTCATAGTCGATCCCTCAAAAGCAGACATAGAGACCCATTCCACTCAATTGTTTGACGATGATGCGGTAGATGACATCCTCGCCCAATCATCTTACGCAAATTTTCATTCACCCGTCCCCGCTCATCGTCGTCCCAGACCACTCTCCGTTCCACTCTCCGCCACAACAAATCCTTATTCGAATCGCACATCAGTACTGCATCGTTCTCTTTACCCTCCCTCTGTCTCAACAACGCAAAACGCATCCCAGGCACGTCTTGCACTTCTTCAATCCTTCTCCAATATCACGCGTGCCACACGCCATGCTGCACAAAACATTCTATCCCACCCCCTTGCAAAGCCCATCGTCCCGCACCTCCCCGATCCTGTCAAATCTCTTGTAAATGCGAATGGCGAATGGGAATGGGGTAGCTGGGTGGAAAAAGGGGGTGTCGGAGAGTTCGAGAGCGCCCGTGTTTACCTCGCTCGATGGGCGCGGATCGTGGCAGAAGAGGGTGATAGGGCCAGGAAGAGAGAGGCACAGGCACTGCCTACCTCTTCCTCGGATTTGGCCGAGGAGTCCTCTTCATTAGGGGTATTCGAACTGCTGCATTCCACGGTCAACTTGCCGACACCCAAGACATCAAGGGATCCTCGCACTCCCATTGATGAGAAGACGTGGCAAAAGTGGTTTGCGCCCGATGGGCGCCCCAAAGTGAGGATTGAAGAGATGCGACGGGAGGTATTCAGGAGGGGCATCACACCCGTCGGCCCACTGAGGAAGAAGATCTGGCCCTTTCTTCTCGGAGTTCATGCGTGGAATGTTGATGCCAAGGAACGCAAGAGGAGGTGGGAAGAAAAGAGGTTTGTCCGGTCCTTCGGGTGTATGCGCATCGCGATGTTCATGGATCCGCACAGAAAACAGTACCGGGAAATTAAGAGCGAATGGTGCGGTGTTCCAGAGGTCTTCGATCGACAGGACGTTCTCGAGGAACGACATCGCATAGACGTCGATTGCCGTCGTACGGATCGTACCCACCCACTCTTTTCTCACAGCTACGAAGACTCGCCAAGTGGTTCCGAGGCAGATCGCGCTCACCGGAAGTATCACACGATCACACCTCAGCCCACTAACATAGGGGCGCAGTCTCCCAGCAATGAGCATATTGACCGCATGGGCGGAATCCTTCTGACGTACAACTTTTATGATAAAGATCTCGGTAAGTCTCGTAGAAGGTAAACCACCATACGCGATGTTCACGTTTGCCTACGAAGGATATGTCCAGGGAATGTCCGATCTTTGTGCACCATTGTACGTCGTGATGGATGCAGAAGAGGAGTTGACGTTCTGGTGTTTTGTCGAAGTCATGAATCGCATGGTGTGTGTCCTGTGGCCGAGTCCTACGATGCCTAATACTGGCTCAGGGCGAGAATTTCCTGCGCGACCAGAGCGGTATGAAGAAGCAGCTGTCTACCCTGCAAGAGCTCATCAGTGTCATGGACCCTGAGCTGTATCGACATTTTGGTTTGTAGTTCTCGTTTGTCGTGTCCACTTACTAATCTCGCCATCTAATAGAGAAGACCGAGGGTCTTAATTTGTTCTTCTGTTTCCGGTGAGGATCGAGGACATGCCAGATGCCCAGTCTAACGCGGCTCCTAGCTGGGTACTGATTTCGTTCAAACGCGAGTTTTCTTTCCATGATGTGTTGCGGCTCTGGGAAGTACTTTGGACGGACTATTACAGCAACAACTTTGCCCTCTTTGTGGCACTCGCCATCCTCGAATCGCATCGCGACATGATTTTGCGTTACCTTGTCGAGGTTCGTTTATGTTACTCTATCTGTCCACCAGACGATTCTCACCTCATCAACTGCAGTTTGATGAAATTCTGAAGGTGAGTGCTGATGGTTCTAGCAACCGCTCTAGATAAACAACACACCATCCTCGCGCAGTACTGCAACGAACTTAGCATGACCATCGAACTTGATTCTACCCTCGCTCAGGCCGAAGTACTTTTCCTCTCGTACGCTCAGTTCGTGGCGGATATTGACCGTCGACGGGCGGAAGAAGGCAGTCAATCCTCTGTGGTCCAACTGCAGGCTAGCACTGGTGTTGTTGGCGGAAAGAGGATGAACGTCACACTTCCAACGCTTAGCGAGAACATGAGGGAGCTGCTAAAGGCAGGGAGATGACACGTGAGTGCTGCTACTTTCTATATAGTACGATATGAGCTGTATCGCTTGATGTAATATACCACGAACGATGTCTTGCATGCTAGCGTGGAACTTTCGCTTGTCTACTCTTGTACCGTCCGACACTACATTACAATGTCGCACTTCACTGTGTTACGGGGGTACGCACAAAAGGAGAAACCTGAGACGTTGCCGCCCTCGGTCCTGTTTGAGTACACCAACACATGTTTGACAGTGTTCGACGCGTTCCCCAAGTCGATCTTTCACTTCCTAGTCTTACCGCGCGTCAGACCATCATTGACCGTGTCTGGGCTCTCCAACCTCCGTTCCTTGCTCAAAGGCGACAAAACACGGGCGAAACAAGTACTCGTGAACCTGCGCGACGAGGCTGACAAAGTCAAGAAGATGATCCGCGAGGAAATGCAGAACCGGTACGGTTTTCAATGGGGCATCTGGGCAGGCTTTCATGCCGTCCCAAGCATGGAGTTAGTCTCGCTTTCAACTCCAAGCCCTATCTTGACGCTTCGCTGCAGACATCTGCACCTCCACGTCTTGTCCGACGACCTCTGCTCGGACAAGATGAAGCACAAGAAGCATTACAACTCGTTTCACCCCAGGCTCGGCTATTTCTTGCATCTGGACGAGGTCCTTTCGTGGTTCGACGAGGACTTATCTTATTTCGCACGCGTATGTTGTCGTCATTGGGTTTGACGTCGCTTCGCTCATCGATGCCCTCTTTCATGGGAATAGATGTCTCAGCTCAAAAAGGGCGATTACGAACCTATGCTCAAAGAGACGCTTTGGTGCTGGCGATGCGAACGTGATATGAAAAACATGCCCCTGCTCAAGGCCCACCTGCAAAAAGAGTGGGAAGACGAAGCATGCAAGGAGAAGGCGAGGCTAGCGCGGAAACGCAAACGGGCTACGACCTCCGGTGCATCGGACGAACCCGAGTCCAAGAGGCCGTCTCCGGCGGCTACTTGAGGGTGAGGCGCACCTTTGCATTCACGAACACACGTACGCCTGTGCCCCCCATATTATGATGTATTCCCCGGTTTGTGGATATCACTCCGTGCGGTGTCTGCTCTCGCTTCCACGTGTGTCTTCGACTACCAAGACATTGGCGGTGAGCACGCGGCCACCATATTCCCGCCGGAGTATCATCGTCCCCGCATTACAGGGGTAGGATTCAACGACCGTCCGTCTAGCCTTTCATAATCAAGTATCTCCACATCAGCTGCGCGACGAGGCACGCAGTCCATTTGATATGTACATACCTCTGGACGCACACGAACTTCGCGCCCTGGAGGCCCTGAACGCAAAGACCGTGGGAACCCTTGACATACAGCGCTGCAGAAGGGAACGGAGACCAGATGTTCATTGCGGCTTTTACCGGTAAAATCAGGTCAAGGTCTCTTTCAAGGGAGGTTCTTTGTGTGCCTCTCACCGGCCGATGCGCCATCTCATTTCGGTTCTCGAGGGGGAAAATAGTCTCTGGGCCTTTCCCTCCGGATAACGATAACGAGCGATCGCACCGCGTTCCTGTCCAGTTCTTTTTTTCAGTGACACGGCCACAGGGGATTCTTGCACTCGACGAACACCCAGCGAACAAGCGCACCAGCCCCGCGAGTATCACCGCCGTGATGTACGAGAGCCTGTGTACTCGGGTTCATTTTGATTCGGACGTTCGCGCTCAATTCTGAATCAGGCTCGACGCTCACCGCCCGATGTATTAAATTGCGAATGCTACTCCACACAGCCCTGGTGTCGTCATACTCTGTTCGGACACCGTCTCCCCTTCTGATGCAAAGAAGGTCGAGTTTGAAGACACCTTCCCAAGACACTGGGCATCGAGCACATGATGGACATTTCTCCGAACAGATCATATGGTGCGGCGTATATTTAGATCCGTGGAGCCTACGAACAGACTTGGGTCGAGAGTCTGTGAATTTCATTTTGAATCACGGCATCCGCGCCCATACGACACCAGTGAGTCTATAAATTGCTCCACAGCTTCGAGGGTTGGGGCGTCTGCAAGTATCATTTCGTATCTACTTGTACACATCCGAGTTCTATTACATTCAAGGATTCAGGGTACTACCCATTTGGCTATCGTTCACTCCTCTTCGTCAATCGCTTCTTCGATTCGGCCGGCAGAAGCCTTGGAGCTAGCTAGTCTCTGGGCACGGGAGCGTTCGCTGGCTTCACGAATAGCCCATGTGAATTCATAAGTCCTGCAGGCGTCTAGAACCGCCGTCAGTCAGCAAGGACAAACTAGTGCAGATCGTGCACCTTCGTAGGAACTAAGAATCTGAGCAGCATCAGGATCCTCTTCAATGTCCTCAATGATATCAATCCAGTTGGAAACCTGCATGACAGACGTGACATCAGGGCAACGAGCGAAACAGACATGTACGTGCCTCGGAAAAGAACGGGTCATCGTCAGGGAACGTAAAGACTTGCTCATGGTCGTCTCCGGGCTTGCGGACGTAGAGGACAGGGTGAACATATGGATTGACAAGCCTGGAGAATCGGTGTTAGCGATTCAATCTCCGTTCGGTACGTTTACTCACTTGAGGCAGTAACCGTCAGCATGAACTTCCAGCTCGCAGCTGTAATTGCGACCCTGGAGAGTAACGACGTGGGTAAAGGAACCTACTGCGCCCGAATCGTATTTCCTGTGTCGTCAATTACAGTATGATTGACCTCATGGGGCTCGGAGATTGGAGGAATCATACCAGGTGGCAGAAGTAACACGCGGGATCCTGTTCTCGGGAGCAATTTTGCTCTCGTCAATGGCCATTTTGGACAATTGGCCGGCGTTCTCGTCCCATTCAAGGGAGTGGGCGGTGACGGAAGAGATGTCGACATCACCGCCAAAATAGCGAGAAAGATCGCAAAAGTGAGTGCCTTGCTCGACAATGGGACCAGCACTGAAGATGAGTGTCAACGCGGACAGGGTGAGTGAACACGTGGAAGACCAAACCTCTTGGACTTGTCCCACCAATCAGGCTTTGCGATTGCTTCATAGGCACAAGCATAGCGTGCGATGGTGGCCATCACAATGAGGTTATTTTCCTCAATGATCTGTTTCATCTTTTGGGTAGCCTTGAGGTACCTGAGCATGTACCTGCACGCAGATAGGCGAGAGAGTCCGCGAATGAAAAGGACAAGAGCCTCACCCGACAGAAACAATGGCAGCACTCTCGGAGATGAATTTGGCGACTTTGAAAGCTTCCTCGATCTCGGTCTTTGGGCCAGTAGCGACAGGCTTCTCAATGAACATGGCAACGCCGGGGAAGTACTTCTGGATCTGCATTTCGATATCACGACCAGACTGGAGGGTGCCTCGGAACATGGGAGGGGAACCAATAACGAAGGCACGGGGACGCTCTTTTGGAGTGACATTCTTGGCGAAATCATCGAGTGATTTGTAAACGCGGGTATCGCGATAGGCGGATACGACGAAAGAGTCGCACTTTTTCTGAAGTACGGCTGCAGCACGCTCTGTTGCGGGATCGATGAGGGCGACGACCTTGAGGCGGAGACCGAGTTTGCTAAAGGGAGATGGGCAAGGGAAGAAACGGAGGAGAGGGGGGGGACATACTGTTCAAAGCGGAAAGAGTGGTTCCAGGGACCCTCGTCGGAACCTGACAGAGGGATGAACACGATGCAGAGAAGGGAAGCGGAGGTAGCCAACCGAACATGATGTTGCCGGCACCAACGAAGACGACATTAAAGTCGTCTGTGCCGCCAAGATGGGTGGTTCTGTCGCTGATCAGAGTATGAGTGAGAGACGGGTGGAGGGACTAAACTTGTCCATAGGGACGAGTCTGGAAGGATCGATGGACGGTCTACGCGAGGAGAAGCCGGAAGAGTAGCCGGAGCCCCGCCTGTCGGGGAGACGACGCTCGGAGCCCCTGCGGGAGGGGGCCTGCTTGGTGGAGGTCATCTCGAGGGTGGAAGAGAGCCTGCGGGTGTTTGAGAGGGCAGACATGGTGATGATGGTACCGGAGAAGGCGAGGGAAAGATGGGAAATAAGTATTTAAGGTGAGTACTAATAAGGATCGTCGTGTCGGAGATCTGAGGCAAGTCCGAGTCAGTCAGTATTATAGCAACGGGTAGCGACAGTAGGGTGTCTGTATCTAGCGTGAAACGGGATGTAATAGACGGTGAATATCAAGAACTAGAACTGCGAGCACACTGCGGGTCGGTCGCGGGGAGCGTGCTGGCCTGCTGCTGGCGGTTGCCAATGTCCAGGCGGCGGCGTTCAGCGGCCTCGAGTCTCGCAGTCATCGCTCTGAGCTCCTCCTTCAACTTTTCATGCTCCTGCGTCAGTTTCAGCACGTTACTCGCCCGCTTCTGCACTCGCTCAACACTGCGGGAACCGTGACTGATCGTGCCTCTGTGTGGACAGGCGGAGGCGAGCAGGACTTACTGCGGCTCTCCTGGCAGGTTAGTGCCCATGATGCTGTCGAACGAGCGGGTCAGATCGAGGTCCGCCGCAGGGATCTCTGGCAGGGACGGAGATGGCGTGCGAGATGCAGGGTGCGCTGGCGACGGCCCCAGTCCCTTTTTGACGCTGTAAGTGGTCGTCGTGAGCGATGCACATCAAACATGACAGCGACGAGACGGATCGCACGTTGAGTGCCTCAGCTCTGATTGCGGGTCCATTTGGGTCGTCGTCGTCGTCGTTGTCGTCGTTGTCGTTGTCGACCTCCACGAGGCCCCCCCCCTCCTTCTTCAATCCTAATTCCTATTATCCATAAAAGGTATATTATTCACACATTATTGCGATCGGCCTTATTATGACTGCCTTCATTCGCCATTTCCCCTCCCCCATCCTCTCTCCCTCCTCCTCCTCCTCCTCTTCCTCCTCTTCCTCTCCCTCCTTCTCCTCCTCCCATCCTCCTCCCCTCTCC
Organism: Boletales sp. KT-2023a; assembly: GCA_038090395.1. Lineage (NCBI taxonomy): Eukaryota > Fungi > Basidiomycota > Agaricomycetes > Boletales > Boletales sp. KT-2023a. The sequence goes on from JBBPMP010000010.1 coordinate 32,820, forward strand.
GTCTTCACATGCCCGCCGCTTCCGTCGACGCCCGCGACGCCCTCGACGACAACACCGTACCCCTTCCTCCTCTCCTCTCAGATGACCACGACATGCACGACATCGACATTCATGCCCCGCCCTTCCAAGCGGCCATCTCTGATCCCATCCCTGTACTATCTATTCACGACTCGGTGTATTATAGCCCCTTTCCTGACTGCACCACCTTCGCTCACTCACTTCCTCATTCCTACCCCCAAGACACTCATATCCCACAGTCTGATCTGCAATTCGCTCTCCACACTGACTCCAATCCCCCCTTCGTCCACGACAGTCCACACCTATCTCCGAAACATCTCCATCATTCCCATGACCTTGTCCTCCGCGACCCTTCCTCCCTTCATGATGCTCGCTTTCACTCGGTGGACTCGTCCTCTCTTGCATACCTCCCTCCCCTCCAAAACCTAGTTTGCTCCGTCGATCATGTTTCTCCTCCCTTTTGCGTCTCTTCGAATCCTCCCAAATCAGCGCGCACTCTTCCTCCCATTGTTCAGTCCAATCCTGCCGAGGTCGGCAGGACCGACATCGAGGCGAGTCCCCCAATCATATCCTTCTCTTTGGACTCACCCGCGCTCCAGAACCGTTCCCCGATCAAACGTCCTCCCAATAGCTCTTCCTCCCAGGTTGACCCTTATGCTGCCGCCTTTCTTCGCGATCAGCTTGGCGAGGCGAGATGGAACACGTTTTCCGCACGACTATTCGAGCGTCGTTTAGGCCCGATCAAATCCAAAATTCGCGTCAGAGGTAAAAATTCCAATGACGACCCTAGTCCCCCTCCCGGTGCCACCGCGATCGATTTTCTCGTAAAAGTTGAGATCGTCAAAGAAGTTTTGCGAACCTACGTCCCGTACGTCCTTTCACCCCCCATTTTCTGTCTTTCGCCAGCCTGCTCGCTTCGTTGGCTCCCGCTTACCATATAATTGTACAGCCATCCGTACAATCCCCTCAAGTCTTTGTCTCATCCATACCCACACTCCCCGTCAGGTGCCGTTACTCTTACGCGCTCTACTATCCTTGTCCTTTCCGGTTGGTCAAATACTCAATTCTCTTATTGGGCACGCCGTGCCGAGGGCATTTCCGTTCTTGCTGCGCATGATGAGCGTCTTCACGCGGTCGCGGTCGCCCTACAAAAGCGCATCAACGCCGGCGGTGTTCTATTAGATGCTGCTGACGAAACTTATTTCACGGAAGGTTGCCCAAGTGTTACTGGTAAAGGTCTAGATACCATCATTGAAGAAGTCAAGAAACGTACAGGGTTTAGCCCCTTTCTCCGTGGCAAACACTCCAGTTTGGATCCGTTTGGGTCTACCAACAGCGATAAGGACGCAGGTCCCGGCCCTCCCGGTGTTCCTCTAGCGCCTGTCTACATGCCCACCTTTCAGGCGATGGAGTACTCTCATGCCCCTGCAATCACCGCTTCTGCTGATTCGCCGTCCAGTCGCCGTCTAAAGAAAAAAAGGAGAATAAGTGTCGCAGATTCCGTTTCATCGTTTGGCAGCTCCAGCGCTCTCAAGGTCGACTCTTCTGACGAGTCGATAAACCACTATAGTTTAATCCTGACTGGCAATCCTCGATTGACACCAGACCAGGAGAGTGTGTCGTCGTCGGATATGCTACTAGTTTCACCACCGTCGACAATAACCCTCCCGCAGCTTATCGGCACACCGCGCGTTAATGATCACGAGCTCAGTCCGTATGAACTTTCTTCTCATGGAATACGCAGCGCAGATGACGGTCGCCCTGAATATTTTCCCGTCTCGAATTCACGGTCAGATTTTGACTATTCAGACTCGGAAGATTTGCCGCGGAAGAGGTATGGTGAACCGAAAAAGAGTAACCTCGAAAAACGCCCCAGGTTGAGTGCTTGAGCTGTATGTGATTTCTCATCCCGATTTTTTTTTTCCTTCGTACGACACTGTTGGCATTCTGTTCCCCCATGACCCGCTTTGCGTGTGTGCTACATTTTACTACCTCTCACGGACGATTTTTCCAATGTCTGTACCATCATGCATCCCGTCACTCGTCAAAATTTGCTATCGCACCGTATGCCCGCATTGTATAATTTTTGTAACAACACGACAACTAGTTTTCGCCTGCAGTGTAGTTGTAGACCCTTGTTTGAATAAAGTTGCTCGTGGAATGCACACGCTGCGGGCGGGATTACGACGCGACCTCCTTCAATGCCACATGCCGTTCCTCGATGCAGCCAACCTCACTCTCGCTCTTACTTCCCTATTCTTCCTCCTGGCAAGCTATGCTGTTCTCTTTAGCGCGTTCCTCCCACTCTCAGGCGTCCCTGTACGTCCACGCAGCTCCATTCGTGGTCTAGTTCATCTGACCTGACGTATCTCCACCACCAGCCCCTTGACGTCCTGGTCCACGACACGCACTACAAATACTTTGCACTGCTCATCATACCCACCACCTCATACTTTGTTATCGCAAACTGGGTCGGCTGGCAATACTACCAAAACTCGTAGCGCCCTGCATACACGAGTGGTGCCCACAACGATAACTCTCCAATGTTCTGTCATGCATACGGTGTGCCTCGTGTGCGTGTGCGTGTGTGTTCGTATCAACCATTGGCGATCGGATCCTTCAGCACAATCTGTCATCCAAGGCGACGCGCCTGCACGTTTCCTGCAATGACTCGTGTGGCAACACCACACACACCTCCCTATTAGACGCTCCAAGACACTCTTGGTTCACCGCATGTTGCTGTGCTATCCCTCGTCATACAGGTGCTGCACGGCAAAACTTTGTGTCAGCGTTCAAGAAGCCGAGCGTTAATAAATTCATATCCATTGCCTATCAGACTAAATAAGTACTACCAACACATGTCATTCAGGGGGTCAGGGGGATCTATTTGCGTAACGTCCCGGAATCCACCATCTAGCATCAATTCAGTCGTATGCCCCGACAAAGATGCCATGCACTGCGTGGCAAATTCAGGGTGGTGGCTCAGAAGATCGTGACTTTTCAGTGGGTGGCCGAGACCGCATCTGCACCTGTCTTAGCTCTTGCCACAACCGGCTCCGCTCGGGTTCGCTCTGCGTTGGCTCAACAGACCTCGCCGGACTCGCGTCTCTGTATGACACCCTTGAACGTGCTGGGCTTGGCTTCCGTCGCGCACCGAACCGTGCTCGTGGCGATGGCGGTGGCTCATCAACCGCTAGTGTGGATGCTTTCGAACGAGCCGGGCTTGGTTCTCGTCCTCGGCTGGGAGGTTTCGAACGAGCTGGTTCGACACGCGGTCGGCTAGACAGAAGGCTAACGATGCCAGGTTTTGGGGCCAGTTTGCTTGGGCCTGCATCCGAATCCTCTGATTCGGTTCCAGCACCCGTATTGCGCCGCGGAAATGCATTCCTCGTAGCCAGTGCCAACGGACCGGTAGGCTTTGGTGTGGCCATAGGTGGCCCATTTGTAATGGTAGGTAAACGTAAGTACCTTGCACGACTGATGATGACGGTTAATGATCGTCCCCAGCTCGGCAATCTTTCTGACCAGATTACTCACGCTATCTCCTTAAGGTGGCGCTTCGTTCTGTACGTTTGGCTCCATTTCTCAAATGCTCGTGCTGGGCAAATTCATCAGCGGACCAAGACTTTAATGAGTCCTTGAACGTACAAAGAACGGCTGTGATATGAACTTCACGCGCTTTCTTGGCCTGCAGGGCTTGAGGCATAGCAGCTCGCCAAACCTGCCAGGTTTTTATTTTTGTACGAGATGCACGGAAACGTATGGCCGGCAGAGACTTGACGGAGTGGCGTCAATGAAAAGGCAACTCAAGGCGTGATCACTCACTCTTGTCCTTGAGTGCCAAATGCCAAATGCGCGGAAAAGAAGGTTCTTTTGGCTCTGCTGTGCTACCTGGTGGACCTTATGGCAAAAGTAAGCCACCGGGTTATCAAGGTGTGCATTCGTGAGGAACTCACTATCGGGAGTAATTTTTCCTCCATGTACTTTTCTTTCCACTTGTCCCAGGCAACCTGTATCGAAACCCGATCAAACTCGGCCTGTTTCTCTCGCAGGAGTATGCGCTTATGTCGCCGAGCGTGGGCTGCATTTGACCATTTATGGAACATCCGCCGCATGTTCTCTAGAAACAAAAAAAAAGAGATAAAATGATTGTAACATCGGTACTACGCTTCGAGCAAGACATACCTGCCCGCCTGATGTCGAGATGACTTTCCATGAGACTCAGATCTTCAACATGCCTCAAACAAATACTTTTCCATTTTCGAAAGGCAAATCTAAACAAAGCGTCAAACGGAATCTATATCAATAGAAATGCATCATTTACTTCAGCACAGCTTGAGAATACTTCTGGCGGACTTCGAGCTCTCGAAGTTTAATTTCAATGACGCGGTTAGTCCAACGACTTAATGCATCAGCTACCATTCGCTATTGAGATAGTTGGTAAATTTTGGACTTTCAAATTCCTCGAAACCCACCGCGTTGACTTCAATAATAATCTGCTCTTCGGCGGTGCGATGCCATCGCCTTCGATGTGCCTTTGTCTGCCACACTGTGGACACCAATTAATGACCAATCAGCTACAGCCATCCCGAGCGATTCACCTTCCATGTATTCCCCAAGTCTGCGTGTTTCTAGAGCCTTGAGTTTGTTTTGCCGCTTCTTTTCCGCGAGTTTGGATTTCCATAAGTTTAATGTCCGTCGTTGCACGATGAAATTTTCAACGATCTTGGCATGTTTAACGAGCTTCAGCCTCGCACGCAGGCGAACCCTCCACCTCAGGAGGGCATCATATTGTACACGAGCAAGATGACGTTGGATCGCGAACGCCCGGCGGTTTTGATAGATGGTATACATTTGGCGCCATGTTTGCAAAGCGGACGACAGTGTGGATGAATTTGATCGCATGCTGAAGGCGAGTGCATAGTCTAGACACAATCAGCCACAGGTGAGTTGTGCATATACATTTGCTTCACCTTCCGATCCGCGATACTCGCGCATGCGTTCCCTCCAGACAAACCATCTACTTTTGACGAAGCGCAACGCCCTCACTCGCTCAAGAAGCTTGCCACGTTCACGCGCCTTCCACACTCGAGTTATAGCGCGGATAAGTACATCGTCCTGTCGAGCCAGATACTTATCTGCCCTCCTTTCCAGACCCTGCAAGGATTATGAATTGACGTGTTCCTGAACGAACCATAGACCTACACGTATCCGATCGCGCGCAGTTTTCCATGATCTGATCGCTTGTTTCATTATATACATGTTATAGAGACCGATGGCTGTTTGACGGTCATAACTATGCAAGTGTATTGATTTCTGGACCCTTGTAAAAAGAGTTTTAGAGAATGGACGCACGTTTGTCTCTTCCACACTTGCATCACTTCACGCTTGATTCGAAGGCCAATCTTGACTGTCACCGCCTTTTCAGCATCACTGACTGCAACGGCTCGCCTCCAACGTTTCCAAGTATGCAGCATTGCACTACATGGTGTTCTGCGGTAGAATCGATCTGCAGCTGATTCTGCGTTGTCAAGCTTAGACAAGCTTGACTTCCAACGCAGAAAAAAACGCAGGAGGATGCGTTCATTATACTGTAGCTCGGATAAGTGCGAACAAAAAGACTGTCGCCATTTTGCCCAGGCATCTTTCTGGATCTTCAGCTCACGCTTTTCACGAACCGTCTTCATTTTTGCCCGCATATCATTCCTCCAGGCAATCTGCCTCTTCACCTTTAGTTCTGCCCTCCATAACGCCAGAGCCGCACGCAAACAACGGGTATCAGCCAAGCCAATAGCACGATTCTGCCTCTCTGCAATCGAGGTCGTGGCATTACGCCATCGTCGAAGGGCTGACCCAAGAACGACATTGTTTCGGGCTTCAACAACATGTTGTTTTGTCGTCTAGAAAACACTCTTGTATGACTCGACATGAAACAAGAGAATAAAGAATGTCCGCACAATCAACCACTGGTAGCCGAGTAGCCATATCTCCCAGCAACGTTCCAGAAGTTTGTCGTTGCGGAACTTATCCGCATCTTCTTCATCTCGCGCCATTTTGATTTTCTTCCACGCATCTTCTTCATTAATAACGCTGCCCTTGCGTTCACGGGATTGGGGTAATGTTGGCTGAACGTGATGTTCTGGCTTGGGTAATTTGATTGGCGAAGGTGGCCGAAGGACTGAATGGTTTCGAAGGTTGGCTGTTGTTGGATTGGAAGTGGGTCCTGTGCGAACTGCCGCTCGATAAGGAGGCGGAGTGTTCGAGGAAGACAGCAACACGTCATCCGTGATGTCCGAGGTGTCCTCCCAGTTAGGGACAGGTCGAATGGCGTCCTGACGGATATTCTGGGGTCGAGGGGTTGCCGGGTGGGTGAGGCTCAAAGGCAAAATGGGGTTGACTACGTGGGAAGCCAGAGGATTTGACAGCCTTGTTTGTGATGAACCCTGACGGAGCCTCGTGATTCCATAACGAGCAGGCCCGTCACGCTCTGTGCCAACAGAGCCATCTTCTTGATCTTGATCTGTGTCTTCCGTCTCTTGCGTCGTGTCGCTCTGCTCGCGATCCTGATGGGAATGGAGAGTGAAGACGTCGTCATCGTCGTCACGTACGGGGGCCATAAGATATGCTGGTGAACGCGTCTGTTTCGGGAACGAGGTTTGTTGAGGCATCGGAGGGGATCTGGGTCGAGGGGCAGAACGCGGCTGCACAGTCACATAGCCATACTGTTTCTTCACCCCGTCCCACTTGGCTCGCCAACTCGGTCCCCTCAACTTGCAGATCTCCAACAACCTCCCGTAGTGAACTGTCTCCGTCTGACTGTCGAGACCGCGCTCGTGTAGTTCATCGTTATAGGCCTTCAAGCCTGAGAGAAAAGAGGTCGCGTTCGGAGCGACCCGCTTGACTACTGCGTCGAGAAATTCGACCTCTGACCGAGAGAGGGTCTGTAATTCTGATTTGGACACTGCCGATGTCCTTGAAGCATCTGATGGGGCGTTCTGGAGCAGTGACCTTGCAGGAGACGAGGTATGGGTTGGCTTGAAACCAAACATGAAGTCCACAACCACTCGCTACCCAATTTTACGCGACGCGCCAAACACGTGAGTGAGCTTATCTAATCAGAGACCTATCCACTAGTGTTCCTCTCCTCAGCACTAAAGAAAGCAGCACAGCTCAGTCAACGTCGTCGTCCGCAGCGAGCGTGATGGGGCGCTCACCGTCGCAACGCCTCGCTCATTCTTGTCACTTTCATAACGAGTTCATCTCTCTCCGCTTCCAACTGTTCAATCCGCCTCTTCTGGCTTCGGTCCCTGTGCTCATATTGAATCTTCTGGCGCTCCATCTTTTGCAAAAGTTTTGCGGCATGCGTAATGTTGAACGAATCCATGTACTCCGAAAGCGCCTTCACTCTTTCTTTCATCCCACTGGTATAGTCGAGCACATTGTCCGCAATGGTTGGCGACACGCTAGCAGATATAGGCACGTCTTCTGCAGGTGCGAAAAGCGGCAAAGAATCTTCTGCTTGTGGGTCGCCGTTAATGAAATCATCCTACATGCTAATCAGAATTTTCACAGAGGTTGGTCTTCATAACACTAACCAAGCTTTGGGTCTGCGCCAGTGGCGCATCTTCACGCCCCTTTCCCTTTCTGTTGCGCATGTCAGAATGGGGCCCATGTTGGTCAAACTCTGTGACGCGTCGTGTAGTTTCAGGTGGTGTCAGTAATAACCCGCTCCCAGATGGTACGGCATCAGTAGCTAGCTGAATGGTGCGGCGTTTCTTGGTATTGGGGGTCGAAGGTTGGTCCTCATCCTTGATTGCAGCTACAACCGACTCGGGACTGTGATGCAACCCAAGAAAACTGTAGGTTTTGCGTGGTTGTTCTTCAGCCTCACCCGTGTCGACCTCAGTTGGAACCGGCGAAGGCGGCTGGGGAAAAGTTGCCGGAGCGACACCGATCGACTCTGGAGTGGGTTCTCGCTCTTCCGTCTTTGGTGCGGGAAGGCGGATAGGACTGAGGTCGTGTTTCCGCTGCCTTAAACCGGCCTCGATATCCTCCATTCGCTTCCTGCTTTGTGGGGTCACGATCGCTGATATATTAACTTTTTGCGATGGTCGCGTAGGAGTTGGGCGTGCACTGGGGCCAGTCTTGAAAGGCGAACGGGCTGGCGAGCTTGAGGGATGAACCATACTTTCTATTGGACGGAGTTCGTCTGCCCACGCTAGAATGAATGCAAGCTGTGCTAGGATAACTGAGTTTGGGAGGTATCTTACACCAGAAATTACACTTGCTTCGATCTCCTCTGGGTCTGTTGCAAACATAAAATTCACTGTTTCAGCAAGCATCGCATGTCAGGCATCTTTTCCGCACTACGGATCAGCCCAAACATAGTGGATCGTACCGATCGGGGTATTTCGCAGTCTTCGATGTGCGTTTTGCCGCCTCCTCCATGTGCTTGCAGTAAACATGCCCATCCTGACTGATGCCACCATTGGACGACATCGTACGCTCCTAGTCGATTCTGAACAAAGGCGTCGTGTGCATGCTCAATGTGGCTTATTATCTAACTAGATCAGACTGACAGTGCCTCGATTTGATCGGGCCAGTTAGATTGCATCTCGTACAAACCCCAGTGTACCAAGAGATGAAGCCAGAAGCTCCAGAATGCGCCCACTCTCCTCTTCCTGTACTTTCAGCAACTCGTCCAGTTCCGAAAGCAGCTCTTTGTTTCCTATCAGTACGTCCCCATGCGTTCGAAGAAACATATTTTGCAATGCCTGGACAGCTTCGAAATCTCTATGAGAATGTAAACGCAGAGTCAGTGCACGTATGAATTGTCGCAGGTCGCTCGAGGCAACCAGCGATCGCAGCTCAACATCAATTGCTGCAGGCGACAAGCCCTTGATATAGTCAAAAACGTCGTCCCCAACTGTATGTGAGGATACATGAGCATCGGGTCAGGATATGACATAGCGAGCACGCTCACGATCATCCTGCTTGTTAACTTTTGCCAGCTTTGTTTGCAGGATGCTCTTCGACTGGGCCATAGATTTGTCCAACCGCGTCTTCTTCTCAGTTTTTTCCTCCTTTTCCTCGATAGCAAACCTATGTTCGACACCAGGTAGTGTGGGCAGAAAGAAGGGTGCTTGTTCAGGCCTTTTCGGTGGCTCTCTAGGTTTGTTTCGTTGCTGTGTGCCATCCAATCAACTCGAGGGGCAGAGCAACACCGTCACACACACACCTGGATAACTTCAAGGTTCAATAGCGTTTGCCATCTTGATCGCGGGAGTAAAGTCAGCGTAATAAGTTCTCCATCTAATTGAGGAGGCGTGGAGAACACATCCATGGGTTTATCTTCCATCGTTAGTCCGGTCAATGCCTCGAGGGCTAATGACAGATGCATGAGAGGCTGACAGACTTATTTGATCCAGACATACCATCGTCTTCAACCTCGCCTTGCATCGACGGCATCGAGACTTCTGTAATGTCTTTCTCAGACACCGTACGGAAAGTAACTTCCGTGAACTGCGCTCTGTTCGCCCACAGGAATACACCGACGCTATCCACATGAGCAGTTGCCAAAAAGTCATTCGTGGGTGAGAACGCGATACTCGCAGCGACACTTGATGTACGAAATGCATCGATCAATGCCCCAGTTGGTATATCGAACGTTCGTATTACCGAATCAAGGGATGTAATCACTATCCAGCGAGAGTCGGGTGAAAATGCCTGGAGGTTATTAGCGAGGGGCATTGTCAGATCAATTTGAAGGGCCGTACAGCATCGAGAATTCGGGTTCGTGAGCCACACGACAGCTCTCTGACTATCCGTCTCGTTTCAATGTCGATAACACGCACTGTTGCATCATCGCAGACAATAGCCAATAATCCGGAATTTCGATGGAGGATCATGGAACAGGCAGATGAGGATAGCACCAAAGTGTAATCCAGCTTGGTAGTGTGGAAATCAAAGAACTGCCGTCCTCGATAAACATCGCACAGAACAATTCGCATAGAGCTTACATTGATGGTACCGTCCGAAGTGCTCGCAACGACGAGACGATTCAACGCATCAGTAACCAAACCGGTTATACAGCGTTCACTAGTCTTCGATCTGGAAGTAACATGCAGGCGTTCCACGACTGCTTGAGGACATGGTCCTACTTTGAACGATTTCCGCTTCAAGCCGGATTGCATGTTCCACATGTGAATTTCCCCGGTCGAGGAACCCGTGATGCCAAAGTTTCCGCATGCAGAGACGCAGACACACTATACAGATTTTGTAAGGTCATTCAATGGTAACTGATATTTCATACCTTCACAGAACCCGTTGGCGATTTTCGTTTCGTACCGTCGGCATAACTCCAGGTATGTTTGCCTAGACGTTTATTTGGCACCGTCCAGGACCGAACAAAAGGTTCGTCGGTGTGAGCCGTGAGGACATCATCCCAATCTTTGGATCGCATCGTAGAGTGGGCGATAGATGTAATGGGTGGAAATTTCAACGATGCCAAAGATTTAGAAAGCACTGAGGCCTTTTTCGCGAGAGATCCTACGGCACGTCCACATCAGCGCCTCCTGTCACCTACAGAGAAGGCCACGCTTACCCTGCGACATTTCAAATGATCTCGAATCACGAACAACGGAAGTATACCGCATGCTCCGGTCCACTGAGGCAGTCAGCAACTGTTTACCATCGTCTCCATAGTATCTAATCAGATGCGGTGGAGCATGATGTCCGGACCGAAATTTAAGTAACCGTGGGGCCGCGGTAGGCGAATCGAATAACCATTGCTGTCCTACGGTCAAAACTGCTGAGAAACCAATGGTCAAGACGTACCTTGACACTATTATCTTGACCAGACGTTATTAAAATTGGCTGGCCAGGTACCCATTGCACTGCACTAATAGCACCATCATGAGCGCCCCTGACGAGGTGCAGAAGGTGCCCGCCAGAGTTCAAGTCCCAGAGCGCTAGATGGCCGTGGGAAGACACGGAGGCAAGGACTTGATGTCCGTCTTGTATTGAAAGAATAAGATGAATAGTAATCTGTAAATGCGAGTCACTGACCGCTTCGGAACGACAATCCTCTAATCGAGCCACCCTCCATAAACATCCTCATCAACATCTCATCCGCACGTATGTCATAGACGGATACTCCCCCGGATGAAAATCCAATACCTACGACATCAATTGCAGGAGATTGTACTAATGTTGTGATAGCAGGGGATGTCATGTTCGCCAAACCTTGTGAGGCCAGTAATTTTGTGCTTGAAAACTTATATATACACGTCCTGGAACCAGTATGCCAACGTATGATACAAATACGCGGGCGAGTACTCACTGAGACCGTATATTCCACAACTGCAAGTCGCCTTCACTGCTAGCTACCAGCACTTTGTTTAAATAAGTTGCTGGGTGCAGTAAAGTGACTGCAGTGAAACCAATATCAAACTGGATAGCGCAAGAAAATGAAGGCTCTAGGGCAAATTTAGGAATAGTGATGAATGTCAAAGAGCTATCCTTACCGTCACGCGAGATGTCCCACATAAGGATCCGCCCACCGTCCTCCGTCAGGGCAAGCAAAAGCGATCCAAATATGACAATAGAAACCAATGACGTCCCAAGCGGATTTGTCACTCGAACGACCTGTACAGATCTATCGATGAAAGTCACGAGTATGGAATGAATGAATATACTTCTTTTCCTCGAAGGTACTTAATGACATGAGCACCCGAGGCTGCCCAAACCGCATCGCCTTCCATGATTAAACTTGAGATTGGATCTAGTTCCTCAGGGCCTGTACATCGAAGATCTTCAAAGGATCCTACATTTTTAATAGGCTGTACTCACCCACAAACAAAAGAGTCATTTTTCCACCTTCCCAAAGCGCCCATGATTTTCCGAGACAGGTGAGGAGGTGTATTCGTGGACCTTCCGTAGCCCCCTTGAAAGAACGAGTTTGCAAGAAAAACGGTACATGGTTTGTGACGAATCCAAGTGCGCGGAAGGGAGCAAATAAGTGGATGTCACCAGAGAATGTATGGAAAGTTTTGGATGGCTTGGGCTTCTTCGAAGTCCTGATTCTTTTTTGCGGGTGTTCTCGGACTGTCTCTGTAGATTCAATCATCACTCGATATTTCTGCCGAACAGATGCAACGACTCGGTGAGTTGGCGTCAATAGTCACGTGACTTGTCAATAGCCTGCTCAAGCGCGGCTACTAACGCGAACGTCCCAGGTCGGCAGATCCTGGTGATACTTCACCAACGACTCAACGACGCACATGGTCGAGGAATACGTAAAGTCCTTGGTGCAACAAAATCAATGTAATTACAGTCCTCGATTAACTCTAACAAGTTAAGACAGATTCCGAATGCAGTCATTCCTCCAACTTCGCACCGGTATTGTCTCCTCCAAAACTGGGTGGCAGTTGCTCCGTAGCATCGTCTTTGACGGTTGATTCACCTTCGGAAGAGTCTACTTTGCTGCCAATTTTCACCGCAGGTTCGCCCTTTTCAGGATCAGTAGTCTTTTGCGCACCCTCGTGGATGACCGTCCGGTGTAGTGAATATGCACGAATAAAGACGATAAGGATAAAGCCAACGGCCGACAAAGGTGTGTTCATAAGCCAGATCGTACTGATAGCGCGAGAGTAGGCATGCATAACCTCAGCCCTCATGGTTGCGTCCTGGAAAGCAGAAAATACAATATCAGAGGACATCGTTTATCAAGAAGAAAAAGACATACCGGGATCGATGCTATTTGTCTGATACTGTCGTTGAGCGAAGCGGCAGAAGTGCTCATGGTAAGACCGGAAATTCCCCTGAGTTTTTGCTGAAGGACACTCGAAATAATCGTTTCTCCGATTGTGATACCAATTGTACCACCCAACGTTCTGGTAAATATATGAGCCTGGATCCCCAAAATGTAAACGCGCGTACCGCAGGAAAACAAATGCGCCTGTGGTTGTAGCCATGTCCTTGATAGGCATGGCAGCTTGGATTGCAACGAGTGGTGTCTATCGATTGAGTTTTGATGAGACAGAATGGGAGAAACATGAGAGACAATGATGAAATACCTGGAACAAACAACCGATACCAAGGGCCGCAATGAGTGGGTAGACTTCCTGAGTTGCACTGCAGACGTAAGATGCAGTATTTTGGCGAGGTTAAGGCACTTGTACTTACATACTAGACGTGTTGTCCAACATGGTCATAAGGCCCCATCCTACAGTCATGATGGCCCAAGCACCCCATACGATAGGACGGTACGACCCGGTGCGCGTTACAACTATACCTGACAATGCCGACATCATGGCACTACCGAGGGAGAATGGAAGCATTCTGTCATGGTAAAAGTGAGAAAAAGAGGGTCATTCAGCGACAACAACTAACTTGACTCCAGACATGGTAGCGGATGCGCCGAGAACTGTATGAACTGTCAGCTGTCAACATGAAAAGATAAATTCAGACGCGCCTTGGAAATACATAGGCAGATAGCTGGAGGATATTTAGTATGGAGGTGGACTATAATACAGAGACGCACTATGACCCTGTTTCGAATAAACCGGAGTAAACGATGTATCAATGACTTTCGAACATTCAATGTACCCGAAAAGAAAGTAATTGCATGCAAAAATACAGATATGAGAATTATACCGGTCGTACGCGTCTACTAGAACGATCAGCAATCGAAAGAAAGAAAAGGCAGCATGCGAGCCTTGAACAACCGCGACGGAAGGATTGCCGAGCGCTTGGTGTATATTTCATTGATTGCACAGAGAACGAGCAAAATCCCTCCGATAACGAGGAGAGAAATAGTTTCCGCGCTTTGCCCTGAATAATCGATTTTATTTAGCATACTTCCGCCAACTTGTGCTTGCAAAGCTTTCACGTACACGTAGTTTCACTCGAGTTGAAACCCATCAAAAGGCAAATTACGCCAATGACAGCAGTTGTCAGTCCGACAAAATCAAATTCCTTGACATGCTCGCTGAACGACCTTCCTTGATGAGGGTTGAGGTTTAAAAAGAAGAATAAGATGGCCCCGGCTACACCACCGGTCGGCCTATTTGCTAAAGTCATAAAAATCCAATGGATAGAGAAATGTCACTGACAAGTTGATCCAGAAACACCTTTGAACTCAAGTTAGAAGATGGGACCAACATCGGCCAGATGACACACCATCTCCACGAAACATGCTCAGTTAATGCCTTGACAAATAATCAAGTCCAATGGGATGACGAACAAACTAGAGGACTTACCCCGCCAAGCAGGGGTCCCAGAACACTGCAGGAGTTGAGGAACAATTCATTAACATTAGCTAGTGAAGTCACACACCTAGCGATGCCATAAGTCGCACCAATGGCTCCGCCATATTTTCCTCGCCTATGCAATTTAATGGGCTGGGAGGCGGAAAAGAAAGATCAAACATACTCCTTGAGGGATACAATATCCGATATAGTGATCTGGACCAGTTGGATAATTCCGCCGCCACCAATACCTTGCACAGCACGACAAATTATGAGCCATGTCATGGTCTTTGCGGCACCACACATCCCTGACCCAAGCTGAGCAGAGCGTTACTTACACTTCATGGTCACATTATTTGCGGAAGCGGACAACTAACCAAAAATATGCAAATGCAAGAGTATAAGACAGGCTTTCGACCTATGAAATGAAAGGTTAATATCGGATGGCTAAAGTGCATGGTGTCCAAACCTAAGATGTTAGAGAGCTTTCCGTAAAGAGGTCCCAAGGCTGCTGAGGCCAACATATAGGCACTGATATGAGGATTAGATCGTGTTTGCTGCACATCGGAACGTGTCAATTTTACCTCCCGACCCAACCGTAGTTGCTACCGCCACCTAGATCTTCGACGATGGTGGGTAACGCGGTCGCCACGATCGTCTACGGGCCGTTAGAGGCAGGATAAAGATGTTGACGGTAAAACACTACCTGATCGAGGGCGGCGAGGAAAGTGGTACACATGAGACCGAAAAAAACGATACCGAGACGATTTTTCGGAACAACATGCTGCTCGTTCGCCTTCCAAGATGCCCCCGGTTCGGCCTTTGATGGTAGACTGTTTGGAACGACAACGGAGGGAGACATGACCAGAAAAGAGGAAGGGAGGAAGATGAGGGAAAAAACGAGGACGCCCTCGTCGGATGGAAATGTTTATGAGTAATGCAAGCATTCCATATTCCCAGTGGCAGGTTTGGAGGCTATTTCTGAACAGAGGTTGGTCATGATATCTACTCCGGTGCCGAAAAGCCGGAAACATATAGCGGGGGTCACGTGTTCCAACGGGCAAACATGAGTGGACTGGGCGCACGAGGATAAACATAGAACGGGTGCGATTGATCGATGCATGGTGTAATTCGCCAATGGAACGGGCATGCTTTCACGGGCACGAGGAAGAAGAGGCATGTTGCGAACGCAGGTGGACGTTCGGATCGTGGGCGCCGATGCCCATCATTGCCGGAGCGCAGTTGTGGTCGAGAGTCATACCGTGTAGTCAGAAATTATCGTGCGAGTACCACTGGCAATTCGTGTTGACCATGACGGTCCTTCTTGATCGTCGTGAGGTGCTGAGTGAGGGCGATTTGACAAATCTGGCAGTGGCACGAAAAAAAAAAAAACCTTATCTCAGCGTCTTTGATTTCTGCTCTTGACTCCTTCTAATACTTTCGTCAACATAGAATACACTAATCTCACTGGCACGAAATGGCAGAGAAGCAGCCGCAGATCCCCACCTTCAAGCTTGTCCTCGGTACGCCAACATGTCTTTTTTCCATCCTATGTTCAGTACTGACTGATTGTCTCTGTCTTGATCGATGCCCTGTCGCCTTCACTTCTGTCCTCATGACATCGTTTTTGTGCCATTCAAACATTCTTACTCACCGCCTCAAAAAACCTAGTTGGCGACGGTGGTACTGGAAAAACGACCTTTGTCAAGGTAAAGCGTGCCACGATGGCGACATTTGGGCCCGATCGTGTACTGATCTTCACGTCAACTTAGCGCCACTTGACGGGCGAGTTCGAGAAGAAGTACATCGGTTGGCTTTCTTTCGCCACGCTGCTGGTACTACATTCCTGAGACGGATTACAGCCACACTCGGTGTCGAGGTTCACCCCCTGTCATTCTCAACCAACTTTGGTACCATCTGTTTCAACGTTTGGGACACTGCAGGTCAAGAGAAGTTCGGTGGTCTTCGTGATGGTTATTACATACAAGGACAATGTGGCATCATCATGTTCGATGTTACCTCGAGAATCACATACAAGAATGTGCCAAACTGGCACCGTGATCTCGAGCGTGTTTGCGAGAACATCCCGATCGTTCTTTGTGGAAACAAGGTGGACGTCAAGGTGAGCCGACGTAAAAACCTACGCATAGATGGTCAGACTGACACGAGCAATTTCGTAGGAACGTAAAGTGAAGACCGGTGCTGTAACCTTCCATCGCAAGAAGAACCTTCAATATTTTGAAATTTCCGCCAAGTCCAACTATAATTTTGAGAAGCCTTTCTTGTGGCTGGCCAGAAAGTTGGTTGGGTAAGTCTAGAGGTGGTTATGGTATCCGTTCATCGTATTCTGACTCGTGCGTCGTAGAAATCCTACACTCGAATTCGTTGCTGCACCTGCTCTTGCACCTGCTGAAGTTTCCGTTGATGCCGCTCTGATGGAGCAATATCAAAAAGAATTGGCGCAGGTAATACATCACCCTTTCCCTTTTTGCTGCATTTTAATCGATCTGAAATAACAGGCCGAGGCTGTTCCTCTTCCAGAGGAAGATGACGAGCTTTGAATACGATAATGCACCATTGAATACTCTTCATACGACTGTGGTTTCATACGTCTGTCGCTCATACAGTCCCCTTCCGCCTTTCAATCATCAATCGGCTTTTTTTTTTACCTACCTTCTTCCAACTGCAATAGTCTACCATCGATCATGTTCAAAATCATGTGCTTTGCAAGATGATGGTTTGTACAGGCAAAGAAATAACATCGTGGCAGTCGCATTTTGTGCGGGAAAGGCTGGATGACATTACTCAAGATAGAAAACACCTGGTTTCACCAGGTTCTCGATGGACCCTTCTAGCGCTCTCTGCCTGAGCCGACCACACCCAACCAATAATGCCTTTTTTTCTAGGCGAGTGAGCTCCACTTCTCCACAAATCTCGTCTAAAAACTCTGCTTGACTTATCGCTGGCCAGGACAAGAAGGCTTGGAGGGTTTTTTTATCTTTGATACCCAACCTGACAAAGACATCGAGATGGTGCTCGAGATTGGGTGTCAAGGAACACAGAAACTCCCTGACGATATAATCCTGACGGTTCACCGTCCCCTGCGATGTCTGCATTTGTGAGCGATAATCAGAAGCAGAATGATCGAGCGCGAGAACTGACCACTTTGTGGCAATCCTGTAACTTTTTCGGGATCGCCAATTGGCGCCGAGAGTGCGCACGGCTAACATGCAGAGTACACGGCGAATGAAGGCGGTTGCCATCGATATATCTGTTTAGGTATACTCGTGCTGGCCAACCGTCCTCGTAATTGGCCAGCCATGCGAGGGATTTGCATGCCTAGGGAAAAATTAGTAATCCACGTGCGAGGTTTGGTAGCAGGTAGCCATACCTCAGCGACAAGACAATTTACCTGAGCAGGTTGTTCTGCCACGTGCTTAGATGGATGTAGAAGCCGACGATAGAGAATTTGGACCGTTTTCTAGAAACACCCTGCAGGTTAGGATTGCATGGAATATATGAAAGGATACAACCAGCCTTGAGTTCTTTGTGTTTAGGGGAATTTCTCTCGAGTCCAGCTTCCAGGACAAAAGCCGTAGTATCCGCACGGGTATTTTGTAATGTGATTATGGTTTCCGGACTGGGGCAAGGGATTGTCCACTTGATCGAGTTGACGCCAGACATCTTGAAAGGATGCTGCATCTGATGAGTATTTTAGCAGCAGGGTGCGAAAGCACTGGCACTTACCTTGAAAGACGATGGGAATGGGGATGAGAGAAGTGGTTTGTGCCTCGCAAGAGCACCATAGACCCTATCTTTACGTCAAATTATCGGCGCTGAGAGCAGGACATAATCCGTTATCAGTGCATTGAATCGGTCCATGGGCAGGAGGTATATGTCCGGCTCGCACCCAGATCGATATACTTGACATCTTTGGCAGAACCTACATCAGATAAAGAACACACGTGGATGGACAGAGTAGACCTGTCCATCCGACTGTCACTTGGCATCGAGTTTTCCGATGGGATGAGATCACGTGTTCATTGCTTGTTGTACATGAAAATCGTCACTCATAGAAGTAAAGCATCCCGGCTCAGCATGTCACCGAAAGTACCGTTCCATCCCTTCTGAGCGAGGAAACAACAACCAAACAACACGGCCGTTTTCTCAAGGCTGGTGAGGTGGGGTACACCAGGAGATTTGTCTAAAAATCCCGCTTGAATGGTCGGAGGCCAGGACAAAAAGGCTCGAAGCGTCTTCTAATCTTTGACGCCAGACTCGACAAAAGCGTCAAGATGGTGCTCGAGGTTTGGCGTCAAAGAGCACAAAAATGCCCTGACGGCAGAATGTTGACCACCCTATATGAGGCTGAGAAGACTGAGGATGCTGAGGGATGACGGACTCACCGCTGGCAGGGGGGCATCAGGCACCGCATGTTCTACCGTGTTCTGTGAACAGTAAGCAACAGAGACAGACGAGAGGTGAGAACGGACGACTTTGTGACAAGGCACGGCCAGGGCGTCTTGCATCAACCTTTCTCTTGAAATATCTTTGGAGATGGATACGTGCCGACCAGGCATCCTCGTACTTCAGGAAAGTTCCACTTGGGCCTGGGGGGGTGTCATGTGTGTGATTTGCGGGCAGAGGTTGAGAGATGTGCAAATCTGGACAATAGGGATCTGTTTCGGATTTCTGTTCTTCTACATATTTATCGGGATGCAAGTAGCGGGGACAGAGGGATTGAACGACTCTGTGGGTGGCTGCAAATCAAGACTGAGGGGAATCATGAGGGGGTGCAACCGGCCTTGCGTGTCTTGTGTTTGATTCTGGCAACCTGGACAATCCCCAAGCTAAGCGTTGTAGGTCTCTACAGTATGGGCTATGGCGCGTGGGTCGGGACGGGAAACCGTCCAGCTAGCTTTACAGGCACACTTGTCTGGTGGGTACGTTAACGATGAAATGTAAAGCGGGGAAGAAGAAGGACTTGGTGTGGAGGTGCCAGACGAGTACAGGACATTTTATTTTATATGGGGAAAGGGTGATTGTATTTTCACGTGACTTGACAGCAGCAGCAACCCCGCTTGCGAGTGCTTTTTGTTTCTCCATTGCAAGCGATGCCAGTGTCGACCTGCCCGCAGACGGACTCCGTGTTCGACGATGATCTCGACGTGGACGTTCCGCCCTCACTCTCACTCTCATTTCCGCCCAGCTCCCCGACGGACATGCGCCCAGCCCTCTCACGCGGTCGTCTCCAGAGATCCTCCCCACCCCTGGCTGTGTCCATGCCAGACCCTGCTGCAGATATCACCCGTCTTCGGGTTCGCGCACAGCGTCACCACTGCTTGTATCCCGGCGCGACCTTTCAAGGAACACAAAAGAGCGGCAGGAACAGCTACGATGTCGACGTCACCATCGTCGTACGTCCCCCTTGATCCATTCACCCATTAATCACTCACCCCATCAAGGACGTCGACTTTTCTTCCTCCTTCCTCTGCGGATACCTCCGTATACGCGGTCTTACCGATGACTGGCCCGAGCTAACGACCTACTTTGACGCGGAAATCATCGGCAGCCGTTACGGCTTTCTGACCCAAAAGTGGGGTGCGAACGAACAGGAGGACATGGTCCACTGGCAACGCTTCCCCGCATTCAGGCATGTCAAGAACGAACTCAGGAGGCCACATTTAACAATTCCCGATCGCGACCGCGGCGCTGTCTTTATGAGGTGGAAAGAAAGATTCCTTGTTCCTGATCATAGAGTGCAGGATATCAATGGCGCAAGCTTCGCCGGTTCGTTCTCTCGTCTCGTCTCGTCTCGTCTCGTATATCTCATTCACCCCCCGCCCCGCCAGGTTTCTACTATGTCTGTGTCGACTTTAACCCTCCGTCGCCATCAACCAATGCCCGTTCTACAATCAATTCTTTTCCCCTCTGCGCAGAGGAATATGGTCAAGGTGATTTACTTACTTCACCTTCTCCGGGCAAGCTCGAGTCTATTCCCATCAACCGTCGTCGTCGAGACTCTAGCGTCCGACGTGGTGGGCGTGGGTCGTCCATCGGTCCCCGTTCTCCGCCACCAGCTGCCACTATGAGTGGCTTTTATTTTCACCAAAATTCCGAGCCGTGAGTGATGGTTTGTTAGCCTCTGGTACGCCTCACCCGATCTGTTGGCGTAGATATCAACAGTTATCGCTCAGTCACATTCCTGAACGCTCGAGCGCTTGCTTTGAGTTTCGCTAATTTTAGACCGACGGACGTGTGTTGTATGTTCTTGTGTCTACTCCTTCCGTTTGAGTTGTATGTGCGTCAAGTATTAGTGTAATCCCCCTCATAGCATCCTACGCTACATGTACTGTGCCCGCATTCCCAGTTCCCGGTAATTGTTTATTCAGTTTTTGGATTATGGCAAGGCGAGATGTCGATTGCCGTTTTACGATTGGGTATTTTTCGTCATGATCGTGCTAAGATGGACGTCTGCTCGGAGGATACCCAGTCTGGACTACTTGACACACGACTTGAATACGCACAACGACGCTGTCTGGTGAGCTATGTAGTATTTTCCGGGTCCGCAGTGCTGTCTGCCAGCTCATGCGCACACCCCAGGTATGCCAAAAAGCGCACCGGAAGTTGTCATTAATAACTTGAAGGATGCGTGGTCATTGCTACCCGAATCCGCTCTCCGTGACGAGAGGCCCGCAGATTGGTTTGGGGGACGTACTTGACGCCTTCATGGCAACAAAAATGGGCCACGAGATCCTCAGGATGGAAGCGTGTACGTTGGTGGAGACATGACGTGGATCTGAACAATAAGCAAGTTGGCGTTATTGAAAACGGGTGTGTCGCGTATGGCGCTTTAGTGCTAGTAGTATGCCTGCTGGCCGGGGACCCTTTCGACGTGCGCTGTGGGCATGGTATGCAGGGCGCAATAGGTGCGTACCGCGAAGGAAGCGATCAAAGCTTGCTTGGCTGCCGGCTGACCATACGGGAATCGATATCAGGTGGCTTATCGTATCGCCGGTCTGATCTAGCTTGGACCGGGAAACGACCTCGTGATGTGACTCAGCCTCCGTGCACAGGACCAGGGCCAGGGCAAACGACGGGCACCGAGTGTCAGCTGGCCGCCGTGCGAGAGGATGGATCGTTTGGAGGTGCCAAGTATGTGCAGGTACGGTATACTACTCGGCGGGGATGTTGCGGACGGTAGCACAATGAAATATAATTCAAGTGTACCGTCTTGTTCGGTTTTGACCGGCGATTTCCTTTCTTTACCGCGCAGGCTTGTTCTGCCTCGCCAGCAGGCCTCCCACCTCTTTTTTTTTTTCTTTTCTTTTTCTCTTTCTTTTTCTTTATTCCATCATGGCCTCTCATCCCTCCGGCACGAACAACGTCGTTGGTGTGCACTACCGCGTCGGAAAGAAAATCGGCGAAGGTTCCTTCGGTGTCATCTTCGAAGGTTTCTGCTCTTCCTCTCCTCCATCTTCCGTTTCATTCCACCTCCGTCCCAGGTACGAACCTCCTCAATTCCACCACCGTCGCCATCAAGTTTGTCCGTCTCTCTCTCCGTCCTCTCTCATCCCGAACCACCTCACCTTTTCTCCCAGGAACCTCGCAAGGCCGAAGCTCCACAACTCCGTGACGAATGTCGCTCGTATCGCATTCTCGCCGGCTGCCGTGCGTCTATCTCTCCCTCTCCCTCCCCCCTTGGTGTACAACCCCCTTCCAGCCGGAATACCTCAGATCTACCACTTTGGCCAAGAGGGTCTGCACAACATCCTCGTCATCGACCTCCTCGGCCCTAGCTTAGAAGATCTTTTCGACATGTGTGGTCGCAAGTTCTCCACAAAGACCGTCTGCATGGCCGCAAGGCAGATGGTCCGTCCCTTTCGGGTCCACAGAAATCATCTCCTCTCACTTTCTTCCCTAGATCTCTAGGGTGCAGACCATCCACGAGAAAAATCTCATATACCGTGATATCAAGCCCGACAACTTCCTCATCGGTCGTCCTGGCACCAAGGCTGCCAACGGTCCGTTCCGTATCTCACCGGAAAAACATGGTCTCTCATTGCGTTTATCTTCAGTCGTTCATGTCGTCGATTTTGGTATGGCCAAGCAATATCGTGATCCCAAGACGAAGCAACATATTCCTTACCGCGAACGGAAAAGTCTCAGCGGAACCGCCCGGTACATGAGCATCAATACGCACTTGGGACGAGGTACCTCAAAGCCCGTGCTTCGTCTTCACTCTTCCTTGACATCCTTTTTGCCTGACAGAGCAATCCAGAAGGGACGATTTGGAATCTCTTGGCCATGTCTTCATGTACTTCCTTCGTGGCAGTCTACCTTGGCAAGGTCTTAAAGCTGCAACTAACAAGCAAAAGTACGAGAAGATCGGAGAAAAGAAGCAGACAACCCAAATTAAAGAACTCTGTGAAGGCTGCCCAGGTCCGTCTCGCAGTCGCGCCGTACATGGCGCATCTCACCACCTCTTTAGAGGAATTTGGCATCTTTCTCAATTATGTCCGTAAACTTGGTTTCGAGGAAACTCCCGACTACGACTTCTTGAGAGAGTTGTTCGCCAAAGTCATGAAAAATAACAACGAAATCGACGATGGTGTCTACGATTGGAATTTGTTAAACGGTATGCACGCATATACCTCTCATCCTCAGCTCATCAGTCAATCTACCAGGCGGTAAAGGTTGGGAAGCCTCGATGGTTCGTCCTTTCACAATGACAAACCGGCCGTAAACTGACGACATGACTGTATGCAGGGTCAACAACCAGCGCTTCCTCAAGCCCAGAACGTGCCAGTAGCCCAGCCTCAGGATCGTAGACGAGATTTAGGACCACGCGATGCCGAGTGGAGAAGGGCATCTCAGGGTAACCCCCAGGTGATCCCTCCCTCTCCGGCTCTCGTTCGCCATGGCTCCAAACAACGCAGGATTCCAAACGTGCTTACGCCCGCAACGGGCGGAACATCTCCCGGCCAAGCCACACCGTTGTCTGCTGCCGCACAGGCCAACGTTCCCATATCAACACCTCCAAACCGAGCAAGTTACACCGGTGTTCCACAACACCCATACGCGAACGCTACTCCAGGCGTGGATTATCCAAACGACGAAGCATACTCCAACCCACCTTATGGTCGTGCTTCTCCTATGGTGTCGACCGTTGGCGCTGCACCACCTGCGATCAGTAACGTCCGAGCACGAGCCAATGAAGTTGGCGTATCACAAGGAGACGAGTATCATGATCAGAATGGCGATGCCCAAGAGCCCAAATCAAGTTTCTGGAGAATTATTACGTGTCGGTGCGGTTAAGAATCCCGTCTCGGTGCAGCTCCGTCCTTGCTCTGTCGTTCTTTGTTACCATGAGCGTATATTATCACACGTTGCCGGTCATTTCTTCACCATCGATTTTTGATATACCCTTCCTTTCACTAGTTGCACCTTAATATCCGCTTCGCTTGGTCATGTGTTTTTTTTTAATACCAGGACACGGTAATGCTGACATTTTCAGACACTCAAGAGTTTTTGCTATCACGGAATCCCGATGAAACCCCTTTTTACGATCTGATTAGTGCTTTGCGAGTTAAAATATGTCAATTTCAGTCGTGTGTGAAACCGGTACATCTCGGACACTGCGATGCGACAACTGGCGTATACACATATCCTAGTTCACAATCGATGATTATGCCGCTGGTACATGGTCTGGGGCGGTGGAAGGGGAAGAACGTCGTACTACAATCGCAGGCATCAGTCTTGAACAAATGATCCATGCACTGCTACGACAGACCATTGTCGTGGTCGGCATCGCGGGAGGCAGATGTGGTCCCAATGACCTCAGCTTCGCCAGGTGCTGCAGGGCTTGGTAATGTGTGACGGTCCCAAGAGGCCGGTCCTTGCAGTCCGCCCCTGTGCCCCCCTCCGTTTGTTGGGTCCGAGGGGCCGCGTCTTCGGCGATACCCCATGTAGGGTCGTGCCCGGTTGCCCGAGCCATTTCCATGGGCCCCCACCCCGGAAGGCGTTGTTGGTACTTGCTGACGATAGGGGGATACGTGTTCGGGAGGAGACGTCGCTGGGAGAGGAAGCGTCGCGATAGAGGGGATATCCGGCATCGCAGAGGGTACAGGACGAAGAAATCGATCGTCGGTGCTCGTGTTCCGCGTTCGCCATCGAGGATGAACAGAATGCTCCCGAGGAGTGGGTGCCCCACTCCGCAGTGGCGAATCATGTCCCGAGGGGTTATACCGCCTGTTGATTTCATCCATATTGTCACGGTACACCTCGCAGTCGTGCTTATATTTCTCCACTTGCGCGCGTAAATCTCGGTTCTCTGCTTCCAATCTCATAATACAATCTGCCGTATCTTCGGAAGGTCCTGCGTTAGATGTATGTCGCGTGAAGTTGGTGTTCTTTTGTACACCCATCTCTTTATATTGGGGTCCGGTGACGGGATTGATAGGAACATTGCTTACAGGAGCGGTTGCGTCGGTAGAAAGGTGTCTAGTATGAATACGAGGGGCCGCAGTAGTGCCATTTAGTTGAAATGTTTGATTCAGTGCGTTGGCGAGGACAGTGATTGATGATGAATGATTTGGTGCATTGAAGGAAGAGGGAATACGTTTGGATGATGTCGATGGCCTTTCAAGTCGTATGTATGGCATGAGGTTCTGCTTCTCGCCGCAGTGAGGGGGTCAGGCTCACCGAGAAGCAGAACCCCGTGTCATTTTTTTCTTCTTCCTTTTTGATGATGATCGACTCGACACCTCCTGCACGGACAGCGGTCCGTAATCAGAATCGGAGCGACCGACAATATCTGATGAGACAGGACCAGTAGTTCGTTTTCGTTTTTGTCCCAGTGGTAAAGAGGCGTTGGCTTCCTTGCCAATATACCATCCGGGTCGCGGGATCTCGACGAAGTCCAACACCATCCTTTGTCTTAACTTCGATCCAGTTGCAGCTCGTGAACCTGAAGAAGCAGGCTCGCTTGGCAACGGAGAGGACGAGAAGTGGGTGGGAGGCTGTTGGTCCAACGTCTCTAAAATCGGAATGGTGGGCGAACCAGGCGAAGATTCGGGGGGATCGGTGAGGTCGCTGTAGTCGTCGTCTAGAGCAGTAAATGAGAGAGATGCCAGCAATGTGGATTGCTGAGCACTCGAAGGCAAAGGAGCCGGGACAGGGCTAGGAGTATCGTGTCGTGTTTGGATGTTCGCGTCGGGATCATCAGGCACCTGAAGCGCGTCCAAGAGATTATCATTGACAGACAAGTTGGAGTGGGGAGAAAGTCGAACTTCTTCTGTGTCAAGTGTAACAAGGGATGTCGGTATATGGAGGTCACCACCCTGTGACGTTGGCATTGCCGGAATACTAGAAGACGAACCATCGGGGGCGTGACTGTCACGTAAGCCGTTGCAGCCGGTTTCGTCTGGCAACCCAACTAACGCCTTCGCAGAACTTGTAATCTGGGCATTATGTAGTTGGTAATAAAGAGAATCGGAATAATTGCTCACTGGAATCGATATTGTTTGGGCGAATCGATCATACCAACCATGCTTTGTCACCTCAATCGCAACGGCCTTGCAAGTTGTGAAAGTCTTGGCCAAGTAAAGAAGTTTGTGAGAGGTGTTAGGCCGAGAACCTCTTTCCTCGTCTTCAAGGACGCGTCGTTGAATCTCTTCATACTTTTGCGAGCTATTGCGGTGGTGTTGATGCCAATTCACATCCTCGGAAAGCATTACGGCGTCCACCGAATGCAGGGAATCTGAGTCTAGTAGGTGGGTATAACATTTAGAAAAATGGCATGTTTTGCAGTATATAGCAGCGGAAGCAGTGACTTGGTGTGCGGAATACGCTCGGCAACTTCTCGTTCCCTGGAAAGTGTCAATGTCACCTCCAGCGTGGATGGGAACGACTCGGACATACCTCAATATCGGCCTGTCTTTTTTGGAGCAATTTACAGGCCGCCTCAAAAATATTCGCACCACTCCCAGATAGTAATCGACTTCTTTGAATGAGTGAAAAGTCCATGCGTAACACGCAAAGCTTACAGTGGTTGTTCCACCAAAAACCCGTAGACATTGGTATAATTGTTGACCACGCGTTGGATTGCCCTGATAGCTCGGTCCCTGATCTTCAGCAGGTCGTTAAATGGCCGACACTGCACTGGTTGCATCTCCTCGCATTGGCATGTCCTGCCTTCCACATAACACAAGGGACAGAGAACGAGGCCATCGCCAATCGGCAACACACCCACGGAGGTTCCAGAAGATGAGGCAGGAAGACATGAGTCACACTCAAAGAAACTCTGGAAAATATCAGCCCCGCAAAAATCACAGTGGAGGTTGTCTGTGTGAGAGACACTCGACTGCGACACATGAGGCATCGAATCACAGGAATCCGAGAACTCGTTGGAAAGGATATCATCAAAAAGGGAGACAAGCTGCTTCAGCTGCTCTGTAGCTGTAGAGCATGATTCACTTGTTTGACCATGAGTCTCCGATAAATCTTCCACAAGTCCGGTAAAATGTTGCAGGGCATGGAATATAGTGGATTTGACTTTATATATCTCCTGTCTGCATACCCTGCGCACGGCGTATTCCATCGCATTCAGTTGTCATATCATGGAAATTCTTACCTGTGGTAAACCGGTAGCTCGTGCCACAGTGCCGTCTGCAGACCATTGAGAGACATTCGTGACCAGGACGTCTTGATGGTGATTCCACCCTTGTTGACCACTTGATGACAGCTTCTTGGAGGAACGAGGACCAGATCACCCGCCTGCTGTTCAGCAATATAAACATCAAAGGGAGCTTTTGCGAGTTCCTCAATGGTCACCACATGGGTTTCAAGATCGACTTCTTGTCCTAATTGGTGGAAATAGGCAGCAACCCTGGGAGCAGCTGACGACTGTGTCATGAACCAAAACGCCGATCCGGAGTGCTCTGAAAAACACATAAGGTTCTGGCCAGACGATGCACAGAGGTCTTTATGGAAGGGTGTGAATGTGTCCCCTATTCCCATATAGC
This sequence comes from Boletales sp. KT-2023a, assembly GCA_038090395.1. Taxonomy (NCBI): domain Eukaryota; kingdom Fungi; phylum Basidiomycota; class Agaricomycetes; order Boletales; species Boletales sp. KT-2023a. Next base: position 60,112 of record JBBPMP010000010.1, read on the forward strand.
ACATGAGAGTCTGAACCTTGCCCTGAATCGATTAGAGGGGTAGGACGGAAGAACAATGGTGGAAAACCAACTTCGTCTGGAAGAAATTTGAGGAAATCATTTGAACCATGGAATAAAAGGCCGTCGGGTATGGCACCCGTTGTAAGCCATTCCGTCCATTCTGCGGGGCATTCGCCATCCTTACCGTAGAGACGCTCCTGTTCTAGTATAAAGTGAGTCTTCTGCTTACTGCACTGAATCTTGGAACCAAACTCACCATCCGCACTCGCATATGATTCGGTTTCGCGTAGTCTCCTGATGAACTCTTCCATAGGGATCTTAAAATCGGCCCAGTTGTGTACATTTCGAACAGTAGGGTCTGTATGCTTCAATCAGACAAACGTTCGGATTGAAAAACATGACCAACTTTGATCGCCATTTTTCTTGAGCCAATCGAGATTAAACATGGCCTTTGGCCACCTGGGATGTCTGTTCCAACCAGAAATTATCAAAGGGTTTCCGTCCCTTTCTACTTCGCGTGTCACGAAATCAACTTTGGCGTTTGGGGCGGTATAATGAACATTCTTGACTTTACGAAAATTGGGAGAACGCGCGAGGATGGAGTTCAGGTCCCAGCCCAGGGTAGAAATGAGAGGGCGGGGCAATAGTTCGGGTGCGTTTGAAGATGGAAGAAGAGGAGGAGGAGGAGGAGGAGGAGAAGGAGGAGAATCCATGGAAGAGGCTGCGTCAGGACCTTGTGAGGATGGTCGGACGCGGTCCATCTGGTCAGAAATCAACGAGCGCCAAAGGCGATTGTTTGGGCATTTATGGAGCACGTGATCCAGCACATCCTGTCGCGTCTTTGTCCTGGACGACATGTCGGGCGCAGCGCAAACACCGCACGGACCGACACAAGACCCCGAGTTTGACTTTTGGGACTTTGTTACATGCGCGGTATGCCATATATCTTACTCGCCAGCGGACAGGGGGCCGCCGCCCGTGCCGTTCTGGGTCACAGAGTGTGGCCATGTCTTGTGCAACGCCCACCTCAGTCAGTGTCTCCGGTTCACACACGCATCGAACGCTGATATCGTCAAGACCCGGACCAGAGCTGTGCAAGATGTGGCGAGCAGGGCATACAATTGATCCCCCTCCAGCGCCATGTATGCGCTCCCTTTCGCATTTATATTTCCACACCCCACACTCAATATCTACGAGATGGACCCACCCATGTCAGATTGGTTCCGCCTCTTACCTCACGCGATAGATGGCATGGCCAATGCTGTGAAGGCATGCTGTGCAACCTTCCAGTGTCCTTCAATTGCGTCTCACTCGAGTACAGTTTCAGCAAGAAGCGCTCGCTGCTCTTGTGAGGTATTATCGCAATCAGTGTTTGCAGCTTTCTGCCACCTGCGATCGGCTACGAAACGAACGCAGGGCCATCAGAAAGTAGGTTCCTTGTCTCATCGTCTGGCGCACAATAAGCATTTCTTTTAGAGATAACGATACCCTGCGGAGAGAACTTCATCTATACAGAACCGGGGGTCTCGTTTCGGGTCAAACCAGAGAACCGTCTGCGCATCTGAATCATAATGGTAAGCGGCCCATAGTAGAAGCACATAGGTGAGTTAGCGCCATCACCCATGTAACCTAACCTTTTTTTTTTTGACGAATCAGTAGCGCCAAGACGAACTCTAGCCCAAGATCCATTCCCGGGCCGACCCCGGTGGGCCCATTGCGTCTTACTCTCCCGCCTGGGGAACATCCCAGTTTCGATCGGCCAGTGCCATCTGGGCAAGAATTTGCAAACACGACTGACAGACCTGGTAGCAGCCGGTTTGCAGAGTATGCTCTCGAAGTTTCCTCATGCCTTTTCTCATTCATTTTCTAGGCAATACGCATATCACGCAGAGGACGCTAGTCATTTGAGAGGGCCTACAGATGAACGACAATCAATCTCTCTCGGACAACCACGAATGAATCATGGTATGATGGCCCCGCCACCCCCGCATCAGGGAAAACGTTTCAAGCCAGTATATCTGCAAACCAACCAGGGGATGCAAGTCTCGACGTCACACAACCTTGGACCACAGCGAATACCCTCCGAGAACATGGGGCCACCCCCAACTCCTCAGCGACCATTTTCAACGTCTTTGCGAACGCCTTCGAGGATGCCGATACAAAATACCACGTCAACCGTGTTGACCAATCGATTTATACCCTCTGCTTCTCCTCACAACCAACCTGGGCCTGCGCCAGCTACCGCGGGCAACGTCGGCAGAGCTCCAGGTGGAAATCGCATGCCCTTTATGCCTCAAAGCTCAAGCGGGTTTGGGTGATAGTCTACTAGATAGTTGGATTCGCACGATAAAAGAATCGATTTGTGACATAACTACTGTAAGGCTGTAAGGGGCTCGTCGCATTGCGTGTGTGCGGTCGTGATGCAACCAGCTGCGCCACTGCGGAAGTGTCAAGTATATCCTTGCCGCAGCACCACCATCGTCTATCCCACTCGCAGTATCGAACCATGGCGTACAAGGATCCTTACGCCGACCGATATGAACATCGGTATACGGACTCGGATGCACCTGCTTTCAACCCTTATAACAACCCACAACCCCACGAGCCGTATGACCAGGGCGGTTATGATACCTACGCAGCAGGAACACATCCAGATGGCGCACATTATGGCCAACCTACGACTGCGTTTCCCTCTGGCCACCATGACCAAGCGGCGTTTGCACGAGCTACCACTGGGTGCGAATTGATTTGGTATTATCGTTACGGCGTTCGAAAATATTGACATTCTAGTCGTCCCCGGGATTTGAAACACTGGCGTTCCGAACACCATGGTGGTTTATGGACCAAGGTATTCTCACAGCAGCTTTGTTTACGACGACGGATTTATCCTCTCGCAGGGCAGTCGGGTGGCGTGCATCGGCCGGTTCTGTTGCTGCACGCTCATGATCACCATCTTCCTCATCGTTGGCATCTTATTACCCCTCGCCCTGGTGTGCCGTCTCTTTTCGGGGAACGCAATATCACTGACAATCCTTTAGTGGACTCGTCCCCCTGATATTGTAGTGGGGAGTGTACAACCTGCATCAAATGGGAGCGAGGTAAATGGATCTCAACTTTATCACCAACAACCGAATAAACCACCCCCGTGCCTATAGATCCAGAGCATCACCAACGGGTTTGAGGTCAATTTAGAAATTCCTATCTAGTACGGATGATTCTAGGTACTTCGTAACTTGACTGGACGCTCACCTGAACCATAGCGTCAGCAATCCCAACTATTTCTCCGTGTCGTTTTCGTCGATAAAGGCGAACGTACGCATTTCTCGACGTACATACTTTTCTCTCACTGACTGCCTCGTAGATTTACTACCCGATCAACAATACACTTATTGGGCAAGGAGATGAGAACAGTGTGACTTTTCATGCGCATTCCAGCACAAACATCACCTTCCCTTTCTCGATCGAATGGACGACCACAATGACGTCTGGCGCCAGCATCATCTCAGACTTGGTTAGCAAGTGCACTTCGTCGGAGGATATTACCATCGACTACGATATCACGGCAAGTCGAGTTTTGAACTCATTGAAGCTCTGGATCTGATCTGTTTCCCGTCTCTTAGTTGGCTTTGCGTGTGCTTTTTTTCACGGTCTCGCCGACGGTCAGTAACTCTGCCAGTTTCGCGTGCCCTTTGTCTACATCCGACATCGCGGTAAGAAGTTCCTCGAGGCGACACCATTGTTTCTCATGTCTTTTCAGAGTCTAGCTTCTGCACTCTCGGGGAGTGGTTGACTATAATTAAGGAGCTCGTCATCAGTGCCGTTGGACACTTCTCACGACATCACACGTACATACCACGGACTAAATTTTTCATGTTACTCGTTTCGAGTTGCACTTTGTATAGCATGCTCCCACTAATTTGTGGGATTATGTGCAATTTTTTTTAGTACCTAATAGTAATTGAAAGACTTGGTATCGAACCTGGAAATGCCGCTCGAGGGAGAAACATTCCTCCCTAGAATCCACTCCGTGTTCTACGCGATATTCGATGTCAAGACTGGCCCGAAGATCGTCTTCCAGGTCCCTGAAGGTCTCATAGCGCCAGCTGCGCCAGCCACCAGCTTGTCGGTGACTTCTTCACCAAAACCATCTAGCACACCGTTGGCGGAAGGAGAGGAACAGAAGCTATCCCGTCGATCTAGCTCTTCCTTGATTTCGGCGGGTGGTCAGCGTCCAAGCCCTTTGCGTCACTTGCCCTCCCCCCAACATCGTTCATCCTCTGCCAGTGGCAGAACCCTCTTCAATTTCAATGACATATCCAAGTATGTTATTCCGCCGAACCCACTGTGTGGTCGCCTTGTCATCTGTGCGACGGGTAATTATCGTATCATTGGACTTCCTGTGTCCCTCCCTGGAAAGTATGAGAGGAACTTCTTTCGGTTCAACCTCTGTTTCGTCTTCGAACGATCGGCGAACCTGAGCTGTTATGAGCCTATCGTCCGGAAAGTTAGTAGGGTCCTTATGGCTTGTGAAGTTCGTTCTTTCACTTCTTTCTCAACAACTCGTGCTCACGGCGTTTCCTTGCAGGAAGAATCGATGTTCCTTTCGAATTCGCAAACATCATTGGCGATGCATGCCATCATCGAGCAACTATACGAGGACCTGAATTCATATTCTGAGACGTCAATTCCGATCGACGATTTTAATTCTATTGAGCTGAAGATTCTTCCCTTTTACCCTAATCCGCCTTCAGTAAGGGATTGGCATGTGCCTCTCGCGCTCATAAATCTGTCAAAACGCATAGAAGATAATTGGGACCTTACGATGAGAAAGGTATCCTCATCTGACCTCAAATCCCATCTGGTTTATACCTCTTCAGGTCTGCCCATATATCAATGGCGTGAATCATGTTAGTCGCATCGCACAACTAGCAGATTGCGACCTCGAGCTAACCCGTCAAGCGATCTCCCACCTTTTGTAAGTTTCTGCCGATCTTCTCGCCAACCTGTCATTCATACACCTAACCATGCGGTAAGGTATTACCAAGTCATAATGACAATCGACGTATTTCAGTATTCGAACATGTATACGCTTAGAAAGAATGTCCAGTGGTTAGCAGACGAACCTCACGTCAAGGACGAGTGTGGACCATATGTGACTAAGCCGGGTACCGTATGATCTTAAAATGCCATGTGTACGATCTGAACGTACGCTAGGAAAGCCGATCCTCGATTGGCCCAAGCTGTTACACCTCTACTCTCGGTTAAAACCAGGACGAACTGTGTTCGAGTGGATAGAGAGTCATGACATACACGAGCTTGGCATTGACGTTCGACGATTTACGAGCTTTGGCGTTATAAAGGTATTGTTGTGAAGTATGTGACTTGCCCAGTCTTGACATGCATCCTTCAGGGTTTTCTTCGCCGAGTGCACCGCTACCCAATCTTGATTCCAGAGTCTCCGACCATCCAAAATCGTAGACGCCGACAAAGTTTTTCATCATCATCTCCTACCCAACTTGGACCGCAGCGGACAAGTCCTTCGCTAGATACGCCTGAATCCTTCGGTCGTTTCAGGGGGCGGCTGCCCGATCCATCAATCACCATTCCGGTCAATACCGAAGTGCTCCTTAGTTCCCCGACCAGGGAAACTGAGTTAGCCAAGAATGCACCTCGAAGGACCAGCGCAGCGGAGAAAGTGCTGGAACAACTACGTTCCAAAACGCTTCAGAGGAGTGGTTCCCACATCATTATTGGCAGTCAATCATCGTTTCCGGAAGAAGTGAATACTGCGTACGAACGATCCGCCGGGCGACCGCGCGTAAATTCGGATGATCGTCGACATTCAATATACCAACAGTCGGAGGTATCGAGCAGAGACGGTCGTTCCTTGGGGCATGGACATTCTGTCGGATCCATACCCACTGGACGACCGAGACAATCGTGTTCACCATCGGCGCCGTTGGTCCCGCAGATCCATACATCGTTTTCCCAAGGCCCGGGACAACTGCTGAATGTGCCACCACCACCAACTGAATTGATCTCTTTGCTCGATGGGGAGCATCACACGGATGAGCTATCAACAAGGTTTGAGGCAGGGTGGCCATTACTGCAGCATTGGCTTGCGATGATTGGTGGCGGGAGGGGCGACAATGAATTTGGAAGAGTATCGATTATCTATCGTTGAGCGACAGGGCACTATGTACATTCTATCCAAGCGTCCGATTGACATTGACGTAACCAACCCCGTAACATGAATAGATGAATTCCGTGCAGGATGAATCCGATGGGTTTGCAGATACTATTTTGAATGACGTTCCAAAGAATGTTTTGACGTCTTGGAGAAACTGGGTCCTGATGATAGTATCAGCACTAGCTTCGTATCAAGTGTCGAAATACTGACGTTCGAGGAGAGACGCTGCCCATTCGACATCGCCCCACATCTTCGCTACCTAGCACCATCATCAAAAGGATGAGACTTTGATGTTTCCGATCAATGCAACCACCACGCCGAATTTCGGACAAGAGAGCACGGCTCGCTAAGAGCGCCACATCCTCCGGAGTGCTGCCAGGTTTTGCAACAGCTTCGGCACAGTGTATAACAGATGTGGTGGATTCTGCGAGCAGAGTTAAGGCGTAGCCCGGAGATCTACATGACGGTCAAGCAAGGGATGTCTGAAACAATGGGCACTCACTTCCCACTCTCGTTCCCCTTGTATACATCAGAATAAAGGTAGATGTCAGGTATGTAACGGTTGAGGACAGAACGACAGGAATCAATCATGCGGTTAGAGAACTGAGGGCTAACTCGCACAGCATGTCTGTATACGGATGGATTTGTGAGCAACGGTTGTGCACAACGCATGTATAACTTGCGCTATGCCTCTTATGCGCTTGATTTTGCCCGGTTCAACAAAGTTGAGTGTTTTTACCTGCTTTACGACAGGGCATAAAAACTGGACTTCTCCGCCGCCTTCTGGCGGAGCACCACGTTTCGTTATCTGTCAAATAGTAAGTCCAGCCTTCCGCTAAATTGAAGCCTACAGACCCTTAGTTCAACACCATCGGAAATCCCGAAAAGCTGAAGGTGGGGAAGGGTTACTGTGCGGATGAGATCAACCTTGGACATTCTCAGCGTCGTCGAGTAAGTACTCGAGCGCAGGACGCACGGAAAGATCGATGTCGTCCGTCGTTACGCCCCGTAGAGTAACTTGAAACGGCTTCTTCGAAAAGGGTGCAAGCATGACCAGAGATTCGAGAAAATAGCCCACTGCACGCGAGAGCGGGCACTCGTGGGTCACCTGCCCGCCAAAGATAATTCCAGGCTTGAACAGGACGGAAGTACCTGACGCGACGTATTAAGCCGATGTCCTCGAGCTGACTCTGGATCATACCCGTAACGGATATCTCAATGACGGTACCATTGGTAGCCTTTTCCAACAACTGCAGCAGGCTTATTTCATAATCTGGGACTCGGTTCAACGAGGACGGGGGACATCGCAGATGGAGGTCACACCTTGCAAACCTGGATTCTTGTCTTCAGACCTGATCTTGTCTACTCGTACCGGCTTTCCACTAAGAATTGACAATACCAGACGTTGCCGAAAGTACTGGTGACCGCTGAACCTGAATACTTGGGCCATACTCATTCAAGTTGGCAGACTTATGGAAACATTTATTTAGCCAGCTTACATAAGTACGAGAGACGTAGGGGTTCTCCGATCGCCTGGATCGCCCAAGTACAGTCAATTCACACTGAACGTCGTAGACATTCCTAGACATTGGTTCAACTCATTAATGGCATCCAACTCGCTTCATGTAAACGGTTCAGCAACATCGAGCGACTGGCAGGATCGCTACTTTCACGTCGACCAGATCCTTGATCGGCCAGGTCCACGAACTGAACCATCTTTCCTGGCTGGTGATGAGGTGCAGTGGCCAACGCGTGTCTAGGGGTCAATTCTGAGACGTTCCAGGTCAAAGACTTTCTCAGGAACAAGTGCAAAATCCTGGTCATCGGCGCTGGCGGGTTGGGCTGTGAGATTCTGGCCAACCTCGCGCTGACCGGCTTCAAGGACATTCACGTCATCGACATGGACACCATCGATATCAGCAATCTCAATCGCCAGTTCTTGTTCAGGTTTGCTTGTATGCTGGCTATAGTCCCTTCCTTCATGTTGACCACGATTATTAGACAGGCCGACGTGGGCAAACCAAAAGCCATTGTGGCGGCCGAGTATGTTATGAAGCGGGTGCCGGGCGTAAGTGTCACTCCGTAAGTGCATCTCTTTCCTATCGGCCGCTTATACTGCACGTTTGATGCAGCTACTTTGGAAAGATTCAGGACAAGGACGACGAGTACTACATGCAATTCAATCTCGTTATTTGTGGCCTTGACTCTGTAGAGGCGCGTCGATGGATCAACGCAACCCTTGTTAATTTAGTTGATCCAGAGAACCCAGAGAGCTTGAAACCTCTTATTGACGGCGGTACCGAAGGTCAGTTTGGTGGACCCACCAGCTCGTAGCTAAATTATATTGCAGGTTTCAAGGGACAGGCTCGTGTCATTCTCCCCACCGTCTCGTCCTGTTATGAGTGTTCTCTTGATATGCTCAACAAGCCGACAACATTCCCCATCTGCACCATTGCTAACACTCCGCGTCTTCCCGAGCACTGCATCGAATGGGCATCCGTACTTGAGTGGCCTCGAGTGCACGGAGGTTTGTTTGTCCGATAAATGTTCCTATGGTTTTCCTCACGTTGTATCAGAGAAGAAACTTGACACTGATTATCCTGAGCACATCGGCTGGCTGTACACCGTCGCATCTGCACGAGCCAAAGAATTCAAGATTGAAGGGGTGACTTGGTCGCTTACCCAAGGAGTTGTCAAGAACGTAATACCTGCCATAGCGTCCACGAATGCTATCATAGCTGGTGCGTTGGCCCTTTGTCCCTGTTTTTCATCTACGAACTTGGATCCAGCATCTTGTTGCAACGAAGCATTCAAGATCGCAACAAGTTCTGCGGCATATCTCAACAACTATTTCATGCTCATTGGCACTGAGGGAGTATATTCGTATACGTTTGAGCACGAGCGGCGCGAGCACTGTCCGGTTTGCGGCGGTGAGGCCATGATGGTGTCCATGAGTCGGGAGTGGACTGTTGAGCAACTGATCGAGATGCTGACAGAGAAGCAGACCATGTAAGGGTCTTTTACGTTGTGACCGCTGGTTGCAGGCACGTTAACGGATATGCAGCCAGATCAAGAAGCCATCTCTATCGACGGTGGGGAGACATATATATTTCCAGGCACCTCCCCAGCTGGAGGAAGCCACTCGGCCAAACCTAGAGAAGAAGGTCTCCGAGCTAGTGGAGGAAGGGGGAGAGGTCATTGTTACTGCATCCACACTGCCGTTCAATCTGTCGTTGATCGTCACTTACACGTAGTTACACTTGTGCACAGGGGTTGATTAGTCAGCATATATCCATCCATGTTTGAACAAGTTCCGCCTTGTGCTAAAACCAACATAAAACTATGCCAAAGGCAGATTTGAACAAGGCGGGCTGGGAGCAGAGCGAGTTCCCAATCCTTTGCGAGACATGTACGTCGTGCTGCTGCATGGAATTAGAGAAAATTGACACCAATCAATAGGTCTGGGCGCCAACCCGTTCATCAGAATGGTGCGTTATTCGTGCCTCGCACGCCACCAGATATTCACTCTTGCCCTAGTCGAAACAAGAGTTTGGTCGGTCGTGTGGCACCTGCGCGCGACCATTCACCGTTTTCCGCTGGAACCCCGGTTCCGGCGCTCGCTACAAAGCCACCGTCATCTGCCAAACCTGTGCCAAGGTCAAAAACGTCTGCCAGACATGCTTGTTAGATCTCGAGTATGGTCTACCGACTCAAGTGCGTGATACCGCGTTAGCCATTCAAAGCGAGGCTCCGACGAGCGATATCAATCGCGAGTATTATGCACAAAATATGGAAAACAAGGTACGTCCCACGTCATTGTTCCCAGCGTCCTTTCAACGTGCCCCCGATTAGATGGCAGATGGCACGACATCAATGATGCAAGTAGGTGGGAGGACAAGTTCGGCAGGTAAGGAGATGCTCAAGGAGCTGGCTCGCACGAACCCATACTACAAGCGTAACCGGCCACATATATGTTCATTCTTTGTCAAGGGTGAATGTAAACGAGGGACTGAATGTCCATATAGGTGCGTGAGCCGTGTCTCATGAGTGAACTATCAGACTGACATGTTGTGCAGACACGAAAAGCCGGCTGACAATGAACTCGCGCAGCAGAGTATCAAAGACCGTTATCATGGTCAGAACGACCCCGTCGCACAAAAAATCATGGCAAGCCATGCTGTATCACAGGGGCTCAAGCCTCCAGAAGACCGGTCCATCGTGCGCTTTTGCTTCTGGCCGGCTGCCCGGCATGCTGATGATCCTAGATGTCCTTATTCCTATCGTCACTCCCTGTCTCTGCGACAGAAGCGGACGTACGGACGCTTGTTGTGAATTCACTACCTCAGGTCCCCTCGTCGCAGATCAAGTCGGTGGTTCACGTAGCAAAGTCGAGGTGCGCATCTGGTTTTTCATGCCAATCATCCACAGCTAAAGCTGGTCAAGATGTGCTTTTGTCAACTTCAAAGACAGGACGTTTGCGGAGCGTGCAGCGGAAGCCTGGGCACATGGACTAGACATGGATGAGGAGAGAATATCCGTGAGATGGGGGCGCGGAAAGAACGGTGGTACTGGAAATGCGACTGCCGCCTCAAGTGAACCATCAAACACAGCGCCCGCTGTAACTACAACCGTATAATGTGTCGTGTGTACTGGGCATAATGTATCCTTTTACTTTTCATTTGCACCACACAGGGATCGGGGTGGAATTGCAGATGGGAACGACTTGGCTTTGAATTGAAATAAAAGGCGATGCTGAATGAACCCTGGGCGTACGGACGGAACTCGGAAGCGCATGTGCGAACAAGAATAGGTTGGCGATAAATGAGAGCGGTAATTGCAAAGAAGGTGACTGATGTGGACACAAAGACATTGGGAATAGAAGATCAGGAATGCGCGAAAATCGCAAGAACAGTGTCGGAGACGAGGTAACGCCGCTAGAATACGTATTATCGAGTTTCAGTTGCTGGGATTGTTGGGCGAGACGGAAAATCGAGAGCGAATCGCACGCAAGGTACAAGGTAGTGTTCGAACATTGGAAATAGTGGAGAGGAATGAATCAAGGGTAGATGCCATCATAGAAATGACCGCGTCTGGAAGGTTGATTGTTCCAGCCAGGGAGGGAAAGAGTGAGTCTTATGACACACCAGGCACGTACTTGACGACGACGACGACAGCAACCTCAGTTGTACGATTGGTCGACTAATTCGTTTGGCCTACAGTGAGAATGCTCTAGCGGTGCGGTTGTGTGACATGGTCCTCTGCAAAAACCGTCTGTCGATTCACAAGTGCTCCGACTAACCAGGAACATCCGAGGATGCCAAGGAGGACGAACAAGCCTTTCTTTTCCTCGCTGGTCAACGGTCTCGGCTGGATGTAAGATTCGTTCCTTTCGACCTGGGCGGCTGAGCTGGTCGCCTGAGCGACGGTGCGACGGACACTGAAGGATCTTGGAAGCCCTACGCTATCCCAAAAGTCGGGCCAGAAGCCGACCTCCTTGCTGATAGGGGGGTGGTACTTTGTAGATGGTGCCGGTGAGCCCTCTTCCGGATGCTTTTCGAGGCCATGACTGTCCGGGCCACTGACGAAATGCAACTTTGGAAGTTCGGGTTCAGCGGGAGCAACGGGTTTTGATCGGGCGGAATTCCAGAAGTCGGGGAGATACGGCTGGGAGGTTGATTGCAGGATATCAGTGAGGCAAAGAGGAGAATTGGACGTCTCAAACTGACGACTTGCACGGGGGCATCGGGAGAGGTTTGGGAGGGCTTGGGCAGATTGACGACCAAGAATTTTGAGCTGGGCGTGGAATTCACGCCGTCCTGTTCATGCTCGTGGATGCGTGCGATCAGCGTAGACTTGTTTCCTTTGCTACGAGTTGTATATATATATATATAAGAGGGAACACGGATCGTGCAGAGGTGCGTACGTGGAAAGACCTCGCGCCTTTGCCTCCCTGCGTAGCTCGAGGACGGTGTGGTTGTCCCACGTGCGGGAGAGGAGGCCGGTGGAGACAAAGGACCGTCGCTGTGCTGCACGACGAGGCAAGTACATTGGTCGTCGTCGTGGGCGGTGCTGAGGAGTCCCGGGCTGTGTGCGGGCCGGGGTCGTTGCTGTTGCTGTAAAGGGTCGACTGCCTCGTGTTCGCGTTCGCCTGCTTATCAGCCTGTTCATCGTCCACCATCTCCACAGCCCGCTCGACATGCTCCTTTCACCAGCGTACGTTCCTTTTCTTTGTCCTTTACCACCCCATTTTACCCCCTTCTAGATCTACTAGCGCAAGTCTTCCTTCCCAGTCATTTTGGAACAAATTCAAGAACAAGAAGAGCGACAAGGACAGCGATTATCGCGAAAAGCAGTCCCACATGGCGCTTGCTAGACAGCGTCTGCTCACTCTTGCCTATGGCGACATGGAGACAGTCAGAGTCGTCAGTGTTTCTAAACCGCCAAACGTCTTTTCTCGCTCATACACTTCCTCAGCTACCCCAAAGCTTTCCCGTGAGTGCTCCTCGCGTCCGTCCTACCCCTTTCCTTTGATCCAGAAACCGCCAGGAACTCGAGGCAGTCGCCAGAGACTGGACCAAACCTCCCCCAGACGCCATCTTCAGCTTGCGCGTTCCTACCGAGTTTGCCTCTCTCCATGCCTCGGTTCGTCTCGTCATCTCTCTCCCATACCCGCCCTCCTTAAATCACATCCAGCGATTAGTCTCCGGCCCGTATATCTACGTGCGTTATCTAAGATCCTTTTCGCGCATTTCCTGATATCTCCCCCTCGCCCGCGTGGTCCGACCCATGCAGCTGACTGGCGAAGACTCATACCAGATCGCCATCATGGGCGTTCAGGGTCTCCGCGTAGAGATCGTCAGTGACGCTCCTCCTCCTCCCGATGAACCACCGTGCGTCATTGTCTTTTCTCTCGGTCTCGCCACTGACCGTAATCCAGGCCACCCCCGTAAGCGTTTTCTCTGCCACACGCACACCCCGTAACGTCTTTTCTCTTCAGTCCCCCACCAGTCATAGAAATGCCCGCCACGTTCAACCTCGAACTTGTGCCGGGTCAACAAATTGCACTCGAAACTACAGTGTCTTCCGCTGACGACGTCGACATGGCACGCATGGAAGACGGTACCATCGTTGATGGCATGTTCTGGGGGAAACTTAACATCGTACACGACGGCGACACCCACACTGTCGATTTCACCGGCACAAAGATGAAGGACCCTGACATCACCCCTGACTTTCTTTTTGATTCTCGCGTCATGACAAAGCTCACCACCGCCGCTCGACCAACTTCGGCCAAGTGTCACCTCAGTATCCTCGCCCCTGCCCAGCAATACTGCGATGTCATCCTCACAGTGAACCCCCTCTGGAGCCTTGCATTGACTTGGCCGCCAGCCGAGAATCTGGGCGAACAAAAGTACAAATATTTCTTGCGAGTACATCCTGGCGGTGCACTCGAACACTTTGAGAGCGAGATGGTTATCACCTCCTTGTACTATGAAGCGGTGTAAGTGGCGGTCCGCACCACGTGTTGCGTTGACATGGTAAACCTTTTCTCCTCTAGGCCCGATCCAGCAATGGTTGATCCTAATGAATTTATCGCACCACGGAATGGCTTCGCAATGTCTTTCCGCGACTTTATCTCTCACCTCATGAACGTTCTGGACCAGCTTGGAATGTCCCTGCACGCCCGAACTAACTTTGTCAAGTATGGTTTCTGTACCCACTTACTGTTGATTGTTGACAGATTCGCTCCAGTCACAATCTACACGCATTCTCTGTCCACAAGAACATTGCATATCGTTTTCTTTCCCCCACCAAGATCGCAAATGCCATCGATATCTCTGTAACCGCCGACCCCTGTGTTTTCACTCGACTCTTCTTAATCTTTCGCGGCATATCTGATGATGATCTTGGTTTGTTTGCTGGTGCTGGGGAGAAGGAAGCCAACTCCATGAACTGGAGAGAGACCGTCGGTTGGTCAGAGAACGCCAAAGACACGACGATATTCCGTGTCTTGGAGACATCTGTCTGGGAGATTACCTAGATGGCGTTGGGAACACGACATTGAACGATCGAGCTGCTGGCAGCTTCCTGCCCCGCCCTTTTTTTTCATCATTGGGACATGGTTTCGGTTCTCTGCTTCATTACGTGGTACTGACATCATACCTTAGACCACACTCGAGCGCTACCCTTTGTTGTCATGTTTTGCTTGTCTTTTTACATCCATTATTAATTCTCTAGTCTTGCGCAGCGCAATGTTATTCCTAGTCATTCTTCTCATACGAGTTCGGTTTCATCCTTTACTGTGTATCGACAGCGGCCTTTTCCTTATGATTAATCACTGTAAATTCTCTGTAGTCGATGCTAGATTAGTGTTCCAGACCTCCCCTCACTTCTGTCTACTTTGACCGCTGGAGAATGGGATCACTGCGGGTCTGAATTATGCACATGGAGGTATATGGTACAGCTAGATCTAAAGCACACTGGGTCTATAATGTTAATGATCGTCCATGAGTATAACGGATGTCAAGGGTGGATATGCAACTCAGCACGAGACGCATTTATACACATGCGTTGTCGACCAGCGACATTTATGAAGTGCAAAGTCCATCCGCGATGGCCAATGAGGTATGTAGTGGGAGCCTAACGTGTGGCTGTCCAAGTCGTGTTCGGGAGCCCAAGGGAACGCGTTCCCGGATGCCGGTAAAAGAGTCCTGTATGACCGTTTCTAGCGTCGGCCAAACGGTGTCCGAGTCTCCGGAAAGGTCTACGAGGCGTGTGAAATACGCCCGTGAGGCATAGTAATAGAGGAGAGGGGAAGTCTGAGCATAGTAGTGCTCGAGGCGACGAGCGAACGCATCCTGGTTGCATGATCAGTGCCGCAAGAAGACAAGGGGCAAGGGTTGCATACTGGGTTATCATCGGGTCGCTTCACCAAGGGCTCACCCGTCATGTCGTCCAATCCTGGCAACTTGGGAGGGTTATAGGACGTACTGTAAATTCGCCCCGATGGAAGGTGAACCCAGCGGTCCGAAACCCATTGAAACAGCAGGTCATCCGAGACGTCGACGTTGACGATCAGATTGAGGGGTATATTGTGTTTACTGTAAGCGAGTTCAGCAATCAACCTATCGCACCCACAATATTGCTGCGCGACGCACGCGAGTAAGTTGTCTAACAGCCTGCCTTGTCGTTGTGTGCGTGGAAAGCCATCCAAGATCCAGTTCTGTGATCGCACGTGTGAGCCATGGAATGACATCAAGATGCCTGAAAGGGACTCGCGTTCTCCTTCAAGGTATTAAGCTTGGTGGTAATCAGGTCTAGCATCATTTTGTCTGGTAAAAGACTGCCTGCGGCGACGATCCCTTCCGCTTGCCGCCCGATTTCGGTCCTGGTACGGATGAGCCACTCGAGAACGCGGGTGTGCCATGAAAAAAAAAGCGCACCGTTCCACGATGTGCTGTCGGAGGAGATCGCCGGTGGATATCGTCGCAATGTCGTACTTTTTCGAGAGACGTGCGGCGAGGGTACCCTTGCCCGAGCACGGTTTTCCGAACAAGAGCATTCTCAAGGCAGGTTTGGGGGACTGTTCGGAAGTGGCCAAGTCCACGTAGGGCGGTAGTGACTTTGGCATGGCGTATGGAACGATGCCATGGACTGATCGCGCGGCGTAGCGAATTGAGGACGAGCAGGAGATGGTGGAAGGCATGAAAGGAGGCGAGGAAGTGGAAAAAAAAAGGCGCAGGCGTGAAGTACCAGCCACGTTGAGGATGGTCAAGGAGGTTGGCAACTTGGGCTGTGTACACACGTCAACTGCCTTGTCCACAGTTGGCTACATACGGAATACGCATTCTCGACAATTTATAGCCTTTGTTGATCCACCGATCAGGCGCTCTCAGATCATCCTCCAACTCGCCACTCACGGGAACTAGTCTAGTTTCGGCTGCCGACAATGCAGCAAGCCTCGAGGATTCGATTAACTTCTGTAAAATATAATAGTACAGCATGCAACAACCGGGTCATACCAGCCTTGATCATGACGGTATCCACCACGAAACCAATAGACAGACTTGTCCAATACAGCCACCCTCAGTTCCTCCATACCGTCGTCTGATTTCTAGACAAACGTCGGTCCGGCAGCACAAACGGATTGCTGAGACTATATCGCCCTCGACGGGGGAAACGCTCCCGCAAACCAGGGAATTGTGACGAAACGACCGCTTCCAGCTTCGGCCAAATCTCGTCAGACGTTGCCCCCTGCAGAGTGACGAGAGGAGCAGATTTGGAAGTCGCGGTATAATAGGAAAGAAGGGGCGAAGTGGTGGTATAGAACCGTTGCAAACGCCGTGAAAAGATCGCCTGCGGACGGGTGAGCTCCGTATTTGCGTCATATAAAGAGGGCAGCTTACCGGATCGTCATCTGGTCTTTTCGTGAGGGGCTCCCCGGTTTCGTCGTCAAAGCCATCCACCTTGGGAGGGTTGTACAGCATGTTGTATACTCGCCCTGACGGGAGGTGCACCCAGCGATCGGATATCCGGCCCAAAATCACCTCGTCAGGGACGTCGAGGTTCACAATCAATGTCAAAGGTGCGTCCTTGGTTCTGTGGGGTCGTTGAGGAGGCATACAACGACAAGAGTCAACATACGTACTCCAAGTGGGTATCGAGAAGTTTACCCTGTTCTAGGGTGCGAGGGAAACCATCCAAGATCCAATGCTACGAGACCCATCAATGATGGTTGCAGCGACAGACACTCGGAGAAACGGACCTTGTCGTGAAGTGCATCCAGTTTGCTGGTCACGACCCTAAGCATGAGATCGTCAGGAACAAGTCCCCCTTGCGCAACAATCTCTCCGGCCTGTTGGCCAACATCGGTCCTGGAAAAGGGTGAATGATGCACCGAGAGGAATGGAGTAGCGGCGGACTAACCGCTCTGCGATGTGTTGGCGCAAGAGGTCGCCGGTGGAAACCGTCAGGATGTCATACTTTTTCACCAGTCGCGAGGAGAGAGTCCCCTTTCCAGAGCCGGGTTTTCCGAACATGAGCATACGCAGCGACTCGCCATGGTTAGACTCCTCCACTCCAGCCCGTAGGCCGTGAAGAGAAAAGGGGATTGCCTTGCCAGAGGAGGCAGAGATTGCTATTGCCCGGGCACCAGGAAGCTGAGGGATGGCAGACTTGGCGAGGGAGAGCAAAGACATGCGAACTCAAGACACTGAGTTGGTCTGATTCGTCTTAAGTGACCGCAACGCTAACGCCGCATCCTTGCCGATGTTGACCGTCCTAATATTATATACCAGTCAAAGTCAAGCTTACCCCGCAACCGCATTCAGAAAGTCGACCCTGGCATGTATCGCCCAACGCATTGCTGACACCGGTCGTCGTGCAGTCTCATCGGACACAATCGAGGGTACGTGATATCCACTGCGTAATTATAATCTACTGGTTCGCCTGAGACAGCTGGTAACCCTGCACCAGTGATAGCATATCACCGATGACCCAAAGATGACGCTGAAACATGTATTTTTGATGGATACCTGCAGCGCAACACTAATGCATTCATCGCCCATTGCCCTCCATCATTCCGCAGTTCAACCCCCCACGACCGCCCTAACAATGTTTCACCTCGCCACGCCTTGCAATTCAGATCGGATGCCAATGACCTTCGTCGTCGTTCATGACCGCGAGTACGAGCGAGATTCACCATGAAGTCTTCTCTGGCATCATTATCATGGTTGGCTGCCATCGTCTTCGCGAGCCAAGCTAACATTGATCATCAACGCCCCGTGTAGCTGACGGCGTTGGATAGGGCCAGCGCCATCGAATGTGAACCCACCACCATATCACGTGGAATAGTGGTCAGGATATGTACATCCGCGAATTCCATCCATGCGTCGAGGTGTTTAATGCCGTCCCCACTTCCTTGTATGTGGCGAGAAGTTTACCGCAGTCTCAAATTTTCACAATTGACCTGTTCTGTTCTACATAGGAATGCGTTTCACCGCGTTGAATTATGTGACAGGGCTACCCAGAGCAGATATGGATGGGCCGCCTCTATCAAGTCCCTGGGCAAGCACATCGCTCGTTCGCAGAGCTGGGTGGCTAATCTCGCTTCTGGTGAGTATTTTGATCACCACACCCACGCATTCGATGAACCTTCTAGGTAGGCACATCCATAGAGTCCACCCTCAAAAATTCCCTTGACGATTTGGCACAAGCTGCGCCGGTCACCGCCGAGTTGTAAGTTGTTCTCTTGCAAGGCTGCACTTGAACCGTCGGAACCTCTAGCTACCACCTGTTTGACCGCCTGAACTTCGGGCGAGCATGAGCTGCGATGGCATCGACTTCTAATGACACGTAATTACCGTGTGGTTTCAAGTAACCAGACGTGATTGATTATTGTTTACGTGGCGTAGAGTGCATTCCCCATTCTGGTTTTACGGGAACAATATTTTTCCTTCGACGTGAAACTGAGAGCGGTAGAAGGACATAAATGGGGACTGCCATGGGCGGGCCAATCGTGATGGACGATGAAGGTTGACCGAATACGAATTGACCATATACGAATCAGCAAGGGTCGGGGGGTCGTGTGACTGCGATGCGGACCTCCTCCGAGGTGGGAGGCACACGACCGCAAGCAATAGAACATGTTAGAATCTCAAGCTATTACCACGGATCACCGGATAAAGCTCCACAAGACCAGATCCGGCAAGTTCGACCCGTAGCATCGACGCCCGACTCATATGACCTACGCACCAGTTCACGCACTGGTGATTAATCCGATCGATATATCTGTGGTATATTTGATCAAACACCTCATACACCCCCCATGCCGCAGATAGGCAGGAACCGCCCAAACGAAGCGTGCATATGAAACTACCGAAATAGCCGCTGCAAAACTCGTGCAGGAACCCGGCCTCCGGGGAAGGGCGGTCGCTTTATGCGCGTCCCAGATGTGATTCTTGACCCTTTTCTGACCAACCAATAAGCTCTCTCATCTCTCTTACGCCGACGACCCCCTTGACGTTCCTCATAGGGTCGAGGGCGGCGCAAATTGCTTCTGCAACGTGCTCGACATGAATGGGTGGAATTGAGAGTGCATTAGCGATTGAATGGAGGGGGGAGGAGAGCGGCGAACTGTGGGAAGACGGCAAGGCGTTACCCACGAATCGGAGCAAAGACGATGGGGTTGGAAAACCCTTGGAGACGCGATCGTGTATAGAGGCTGATAGGTCAATCAGCGCTGCAAGAGGGGATGTCAACGGCCTATGATGTGGGTGATACACGAGGCCTCGAGAAAGATGTGAGCTGTCAGCACGTTTCCAGAGCGTAAAACAGGATGGATTGGATAGCTTACTAGGGCGGATGAATACAGCACGATGATTCGAGCAGCCACGAAGCAGTCGGTTTATACTTTGTTCCGTTTCACGTTTAGTCTCGATATACGCGGCGGGAATGAGGGGGCGAAATATGTCTTCAGCCGAAATATAAATAAATGGGCGGGCGTGTGTGATCTCAGAGTCAGGTTTGCTTGATAAAAATGCCTCGCAGACTCGAAGAGCTGAGATAGGAAACATAATTCATGTATTGGAGTGGCGTCCCGGGGTAACGACCTACCGGAATCACGATTTATTGCTTGGTAACTGTCTCTTTGCCCTGATGTCTCAAGTGGGTAGCAACCACCCCCCACGATGGCCGTGAGGAGCCCGGCGACATCGCCATGTGCCAGTGCCGATTTGTACCTGCGGTCCTGAAGGAGAATCCCGAGCGTGTGGACGACGGCCCCAACTTTTGGAAGTAAGTCCGAGTAAGATTCGGGAAGAAGCGCATCAGCCTTGCACCAATTAACCTAGCAAAAACGGAGAGGGCGGGGTAAGGAAATGGAAGGAGTGGATAACCAGACAAACCTGGGAGACCCAGGCTGGAGTATGACCCTTTGGAGTTTTGTACGGTGTTCCTGAAGAGCTGTGTGTCGGATGGAATTAGCAAGGTGGCGTTCAAGCCGGATGGCAAGCGCATACCTGATGCTGGTCACCTGGAAACCTCGTGCTAGGGCGGCCTTGCATACTGCCGAGCCTGTCGGTGGACATGCGCATCGTTAATGTACGTATGGATGGACAAGACAAGGAATTGCAACATGCCAATAAAGCCATTTCCACCCACGACAAGGATTCTCTGTGTTAATGGTACCATGTTTCGTTTTCGACGTTC
The DNA here is from genome assembly GCA_038090395.1 of Boletales sp. KT-2023a. Lineage (NCBI taxonomy): Eukaryota > Fungi > Basidiomycota > Agaricomycetes > Boletales > Boletales sp. KT-2023a. The sequence continues at coordinate 80,510 of JBBPMP010000010.1, forward strand.
GACGTTTGGTACGAAGTGGGCAAGTCAAGTGAGACCGTCAAAACCGGGAGGAAACTTATGGCACAAAGTAGTATTGCGGGGTCTTGTTGAAATGAGAATGAGAATGATGTGTAACTAGTACAACAAGTTGGGTTGGAGATCTATTTGAATGACACGATATAAAGGATGCTATGCCGGATAGCAGAACAATAACAAGTATGATGTCCAGCATATGGTCCACCGCCCAAAAAGCCAGCCTTTATATAGTCTATACGAAATACCAGCATACTCGAATGGTGTGAGCAAGGACTGAAAGGGACACGGATCACGAAAGGACATACTCGGAAATGTGCCTACGCTAAGGTCTGGTTCGAGTGCTTGAAACGCATCGACGGAGAGGTCAATAGAATTGGCGTTTTCACATGAAGGGCAGTCGTCGACGATGGGGATGGTGATGGAGAGACCGTTGTTCATATTGGTAATCTGGACTTGGACGTTACATAGGGGGGAGGCAGGACCCGAGGTGCCGAAACGGATCTGGTCTGTGGGAGAGCATGAGAGGGATAGAGAGAGGAAGCGATGAGACATGCCCATTGCACAAATATGATCCCAGTCCGAGTGGTACTGGCCACACGCGCCAGGGTTTCCGTTCTGGTAAAAGTAAGTTGCGCTAGGGGATAATAAGAGCAAAGATGCGGGGAGAGGAGGAAGTAGTTACATTCCATCGCAGTAGGGACCGTCGCGGGTGAGGAGAGAAGAAGAGTTGGAAGAGAGGGGACTCGCTGAGACGAAGAGGGAACCGAAGAGAGCGAGAAAGAAAAGGGAGAAAAACATGACGGACCTGCCTGACGAGTGCCTCGCCCATGGTTTTTATACCATCTTCGGGGATATGGTGGACATTAACAACGACAACGATTCGTGTCGCTGCAGATCGGCAATTACTCGTCATGATGCGATCGTTCACCTGGAGGAGGTAACCTGGCGCTGGTGAGAGGTGTACCCACCGACGACGGAGATCAGAGCCCACAGCACACTCAGTGGGGTTGGTCAGAGCTCGGTGACGGTAACTTGATGACAATGAGAGCTGCGGCAATTTCCGGTCACTCCCAGCCCACAACACCATCGACTAGTCTCCCGAATATGTGTATGTCCCTCTCCTCCTCCCCCTCCCTCGCTGACCTTGTTCTAAGCCGAGTATGCCCAAAATCCCTTTGCTTCCACCCACTCGCTCGACGCCAACCCCTTTGACGACCCCCAAACAAAGGACACCACCACCCGCAACGAAGATCTAGAGAGACGCGAACGCGACCTCGAGCGACGCGAACAAGAACTCAACCAGCACGCGGAACACATCAGAAAGCACGGCCGTAACAACTGGCCTCCTTGTCCGTCGTACCTCCTTTCTCTCCCGTTTCGTCCTCATCTTTTCTAGTTTATCCCCTCATCTACCACTCCATCGCCGAAGAGATTCCCGACGCTTCCCGTCCTCTCATCACCCACTTATATCAACTATGGCTCGTTCTTCTTGCTACTCTCATCATAAATATGCTTGCCTGTATCTTCATCCTCGTTGCCGGCGCGAGTGATGGTGGAAAGGATCTGGGCGGAAGTATCGGGTGCGCCCTTGTTTCAAAAAATTTCCATTACACCTCTCATTTCCGCAAAGTTACCTCTTCATAATCGGTCCCCTCTCTTTTTTGTTGTGGTACAGGCAAGTCCTTCCATCTCGCCATACCTCCCCGTCTCACCCCACCAAGACCAATCTACAATGGATTCATGAAAGTAACCGTTCTTTCTCTTCTCCTCTCAACGCGTTTTGACCCCCTCCTCAGGAACAAGCCCTATACTATTGTCCGTCCTGCCTTCCCCCCCGCCAGCCTGTCTCAACCTTCCATAGACTTGTACTTCTTCTTTGGTGGCTTCCACCTCCTTTTCAGCCTTTACATGTAATCCCTTCCCTCTCCCATCCTCTGCTTGCCCACTTTGACACTCCTCAGGATCATCGGCATCCCTAGCACTGGTTCGGCTGGTCTTATTCAAACGATTCAAATGTTTTCCACCGGCCACTGGGCGGCTGGTATCCTCGGCGCAATCGCTAGTGCTGGCTGGATCATCCAAGGCCTCGGTAACGCTTTTTACTTCCGCCAGGTGTGCCCCATGTTTGCAGCCACCTCGTTCCCTACTCATTCATTTTCAGATTTGGAATCACCACACCGCCGCAGGCCACACCATGGACAAGGCAAGTCGTCCGCTTTCTCAGTCATCCCCTTCTCATCTCCTGTTAGGCCAAGGCCGAACTTGCCACTCATGGTGCCAAGGTTTACTTTACTCGCGGTTGACCCTGCTGTAGTGACATTCGCCGCATCCATGTACTCGTGCCCTTCTTCATGCATAAATATATCAGTACACCCCCGTACCTGCATGCAACCCTACACAGGAACCAGCCTAGCAAAAGTATGCAAATGTCGGTAAGATCAAGAAACCTATAGGATGCTGAAGCATGAACGATCCGCATAGTACGGGTATAATACTTTTTTTCATGGCATGTACAACGTCCCAACAACATGGCATATGAAGCCGATACCTTATGCTTTTTTGAGTGCATGAACGATGTGCAGGCGAGTCGAGGGGCGGACGAGGGGGTAGTAGAGGTCTTGATGCGCTTCTTCGATCAATTTCTTGGCCTCCCAGTCTCGCATACCTGAAGACATGAGCAGGGGCTTGAGCGCCGGAAGCATGATGTCATAATTCATCCATGCCAATTGGCCAATGCTCAGCGCGACGGGGTCTACGTCCAACATGCCCTCAGACCGACGCCCACGTCAATGACGACACACGCACCCTTGGGCCAGTGCCCGATCGGAATGTTGCCCTCTTGCGCAACGATATTTTCAAACTCACCGGTAACTTCGACAAGATTCGCAAGTTCCGGTGGGACGTTGACGTCGACGCCCTTATCTCTGAGACATTTGCGGTACGTTTCCCACAGTGCGAACCAGCCACGCATCCCTGACGGTTGGCCGGAGCGGGTCAACTCGGTGGCGGTCTTCCCATCCGCAATAGGTTCGCTATCAGATTCTATCAAAATGACAAGTCCGCCCGGTCGCAGCATGCGTGCGATCTCGTGTAAAAATCGATTGTAATTTTCAATCTAGAAACCATGTCACAGCAAGGTTTAGTAATAAAAATATCGATTTTGAAACACGAAAACGTACGCCCGTGTGCATGAACCTCGCGTGCACGACGTCGAAATGGTCGCTCGGGTAGGGGAGGTACCATTGGTCGAGATCGCAAAGTTCAAAACTTATGTAAATACGACGTTAGGTTCATTTAACAGCAGGAATCTGGGATCGTTTGGAATGACCCACGTGCAATTCTCTGGTACCTCTCTGAGAAATTAGAACGGGTTTGTCAGCGATGCGAACAGGAGTATGGGGGAAACAACAGATACCGAGGCTGGATGGGAGCGAGATCTACCCCAATCACCTCCACCTCAGGGAATTCGTCTGCCAAGTCGATGGCCCTGTCATCTCGGCGTAAAAGGGGGATATATTTATAAATTTTTGGGGAGACACACCAATTGCCACCACCGGTGCCCAGGTCGAGGATGCGGCAGCGCTCTTGTCCCTCTCTGGGGGTCAACACTTCTGGCAGGGGACCAACGTAATTCTTGCCACCAAACAGGAACTGCAGCATGCGGTGCTGGAGCTCGGAACGCTGAAGAGCGGGGGTCACCAGTGGCGTCGACAAGGGAGAGAGAATACCGACCTGTTTCTCCTCTTCGTCAGCGGGGAGCATGTACCGCCGGCTGAGGGCATTGAACCGTCTCCCGTGAATTTCCGTAAAGTACTGGGAGTCGTCCTCGCCGACGTAGGCGACCTGGTTGAGGGGGAAGACCACGGGATAGTTGAGTCGCATCATGAGCAGGGCGAGGGAGGTGACATGAACAAGATTAGGGATATATTCCCAAACTTATATTTTTCCCATTGGCGAGGGGGTGACGAGAAGGACGTTCCGGCTGACGTTGCATGTGTGGACGGTTTGCGGCTATACCGCGGGACCTGAAGTTGTCGATTTTGAAATGAAACGAGTGTAATCTTATGCACAGGAACGGTTCGTGTCGTAACAACCTTATACATTTGGTTTGATGTCGTGTACAAACACCGTTTTGGTCGAATCCCCGTGCCATCCACGATTACTGCTGGCACTCACAAGGAAACGCCCGCTCGGACCTATAGCTTTTTAATAGTAGACAGGTCAGTTGACTAGCGTGCTTTTGGACATGCTTCCACTTACCCATCTGTGACACATAGCCTCCGTGATGCCCTGGTATGATCTTGAATTGCACCCCGCCTCTGTTTCTCACATTCCCGTCACCCTCCCCAGCCTCTGCCGCATTCCATAGGCGTATGTTGTCGATGGAGGCGCTACAAAGTTGGCTCGTCATCTTCTCATCCCTCTGGTCAGTAGTCCGTAATCACCCACCACGCGATGTGGCGGCCATCAGGGAACGGCACAACACACGACACCACCCCAGAACTCGCTGGATTCCGCAAACTCTTGAGCAACCGCGGCGTGCAGCTTGGCCCACTCCGCCCCATCATATGGACGTCCCACACATCCACCGTCCCGTTCCGTCGTCCAACGTAGATCTGCGATCCATCTGTCGACCAGCATGCCTGTGAAACCGTTTGCAAATCTGCCAATCAATTACGGTGGTTCAAGTACGTACAGAAACACACCATGGCGGTGTCTTTTCACTCAACCACAGTCTTCCTACGCCCATTCCTGGCGTGTTTACGCGTTTGTCCCAAAGCATCACTTGCCCGTCGATTGCAGAGATCATTAGAATATCCGGAGAAAACGTGCCGCTGTTCTCGCCGCTGAGCAACGGTGGCGCATTCTTCGGTGGGGCGATGGAGCTATGTGACGATCGTGCCGTTTGCTGGGGTTGCGATGACGGATCTAAGCCTACCCCATCAGGAACCGCAAGACCCATATGGCCACCCTGTGGAACGCTCTCGTGGTGGGAATTCGCAGTCAGGCTGCTCGCACCGCCATCCGGGGCAGAATGGCTGTCGCCATTTCCGTTAGAATCTGGTTCGTCGTCGAAAAGTGGATCGAAGGACGCGTCAGATTTAGCGTCCGATTCTTGGGTGGGCTGGTTGGAAATCCCATTTTGACTCGTAGAAGCGTTCAAACTTTGTTGCTGATGTCCATGTGCCTTGTCCGCAGCAGTGGGAAATGATTCCACATTCGCACTTGTGTGGGTCACAGTTAGCTTCTTATGTGATGTCGCTGCAGGTATGTCAGAATATGTATCCGATTCCCCGTCTATTCCGGCAGAGAACAGTGGACTGTATTGGTGGGACAACGTGTTCAGTGGTCTTACTGCGACCCCGACTAGCTGCGCACCGTGCGCAGTGAATTTTCGGACTGCTTGTCCGGTGTTCAGGTCCCATTGCTATTAGAAAAACGATAAATCGGTACAGGGTAGCGACACCGCCGAGCGCAATCCTTACTGTTGCTTCCCCATCCCAGCATGCACTGAAAAAGCCCTTCTCGTCGTGATCAACCGAAAGTCCCGAAATGGGCCCACGATGACCTTGTAGCACATGCACCAACCGACCAGGATCGTGCCGCACTGTGAATAAATTAATGTGACCGCGCTGTCAACGGGGCTTGAAGATGATTCACTGTGATGGTGAAGATAACGTGCACGTACGCTAGTTCCGCCGAGTGCCCAGAGTGCATCAGAATGCATTGCCATACTGTATACAGCCGACACTGGGGTATCGCTGCCTTGGGGATACCCGCTCTGCGAGTCCATGAGATCAGGATTCTCCCACCAACATCGTACCTGCGCAGATTTCATGGTGCCTTCAACGACGTTGCAATGATGCCGCTGGGGAGCTGTTAAGGTAACCTTGCCATTTACGGTGGCGAAAATGTCATAACTGCGGATATACCCATCGTCGGAACCAGTCAGCAGGTGGGACATGCAAAAGGACGAAGCTAATGCGTGTGTAGGCACCGGGTGAGGAATAGCGCATATGGCTTCCACAGTATAGGACCGGGGCAGCTGCGGTTTGTGGGTGAATGGGAAAACGAGTGTCCGTTTGCGAACTTCGGCTGGTGAGGGTGACCTCGGTCGCACTTGCGGGATGACTGGTTCAATAACATGTCTGTTGAGCTACGCAGTGTTTTAGAAATGGGTGGTACCTTTGGGTGATTCAAGCATGGGCGATCTGGGTGTTGCAGGCCGCGAAGAAGCCTCCAGAGCGGTGTCGATTGTCGGCTCCACGGACGGCTCGGACTCTTCCTCATCCTCCTCCTCGTCCGAGTCCTCTGAATGCGACTCCTGAACAAAAAAAAAAGGGGAAAAGATCAATCATAATCCAAGCGGAATGACGGAACACGCACGTCGTCCGCTTCCGTCACGTCGTCCACGCCAGCCTCAAGCGCGCCAAGTAAAGCCTCGTCTATTTCGTTATCGTCCTCGCCCTCGCCCTCGCCGTCAGTCGTACCATCGAATTCGAGGTCGTCGATGGTCTCCCCTTCCGAGTCGCTGTGGGCCATGTCAAAGTCCGGATAGGGAATGCGGGGAGTTCGCACGGTGCCTAGTAAGCGGCGTCCAGGATGGTCCTCGCAGATTTGGGACGGAAACTCAACGCAGCCCTGTCGTCGCTTGGTAGGGCACCAGTCGTGGACGAAAAGGTACGTCGATCCCGGACAGACTCGATCTTATTTCGCATGCGTACACAGGTGCTAGATGCTACGCTCAAGGAGATCACCGCCGCGCTGCTCGAGTCCGATGTAAACGTCAAGTTGGTCGCAGCCTTGAGACAGAAGGTCAAGGCAAAGGTCAAGGCTGCACTGGATGGTTCTGACAAGTCTAAAGATCTCAACCGGAAGCACCTCATGCAAAAGGTGACCTCTCAGGTCACGTCGTTTCTCAGACGTTTATTTCCTGGCCATAGGCTGTCTTCGACGAGCTTGTTCACCTAGTCGACCCTGGCGTCGAGCCATACAAACCAAAGAAGGGCCAGCCAAACGTAATCATGGCTGTTGGCCTCCAGGTATGTTTCATTCGATCGCCGCCCCCCGGAACGTCCCTTCGACCGTGTTCCAGGGAAATGGAAAGACTACGACGTGCACGAAGCTTGCGGTGTATTACCAGAAGCGGGGATTCAAGTCATGCATCGTTTGCGCCGACACTTTCCGTGCTGGAGCTTTTGATCAAACCCGACAATCGGCAACCAAGGCCAAGGTGGCCTACTTTGGGTCATACACGGAGACAGATCCGGTTGTGATAGCGGCACAGGGCGTCGCTAAATTCAAGAAGGAACGTTTCGAGGTCATCATCGTGGACACGTCTGGTCGACACAAACAAGAATCTGAACTATTCCAGGAAATGGTTCAGATTGGTGACGCCGTAAAACCGCATATGACGGTGCTTATCCTCGATGCTAGCATAGGTATGTGTCTTTCTTCTCGAAACATTGTTCCCGCTACATGTCTTGTAGGTCAGGCCGCCGAGATGCAGAGTCGCGCATTCAAGGACAGTGCTGATTTTGGTGCAATTATTGTCACGAAAATGGATGGTCATGCGAAGGGCGGAGGTGCTATTTCTGCGTACGTGCGCTTCTGTTCCTCCTTCCCAGTTGTTGACACGCAACCGTGTCAAGTGTCGCCGCAACCAAGACACCAATTATCTTTCTTGGTGTAGGGGAGCATTTGTACGACCTCGACCGATTTTCGCCGCAGCCATTCATATCAAAGCTGCTGGGTCTGGGCGACATGCAGGGTCTCATGGAACATATGCAGGACTTGGCCGCCCAAAATCCAGACAAGCAAAAGGAGATGGCAAAAAAGCTCGAGGAAGGTAAACTTAGCATAAGGGACTGGAGAGAACAAATTCAAAATGTTATGAACATGTCCGTTTCGCATCCCTTTTTTCACGCGTCCCTTCTAAACGCCGTATTTTTCCTTAGGGGTCCTATCAGCAAGATCGCATCCATGATCCCCGGTCTCCCGCAGGAGTTACTTGCCGGTTCAGACGAAGAAGGTTCGTTGCGCATGAAACGCATGATTTATATCACAGACAGCATGTCCGCCGCGGAACTTGATTCGGATGGGTTCATGTTTATGGAAATGGGTAAGGACGGCAAGCCCGTGGGCTTGACATGGAGGGTCACACGAGTAGCGAAAGGAAGTGGAACAACTGTACGAGAAGTTGAAGAGTTGCTGTGCCAATATCGAATGATGGCCAATATGGCTAAACAAGCAGGTGGAAAGAATGGATGGTGTGCCATGATGCAGCGTGCTCATGTACGAACGTTAATAATTCCGTCTCCTCGTTTTCAGGCTCCAGGCAATGCAAAAAATGCAAAACGCCGCAGGTGGCCGCGGCCGCGGAGCGAGTGGCATGCCAACCCCCGCGCAAATTCAAGCAATGCAGGTCCGTCGCGTGTATCACTCGAGATTGGGTTTATTTATTTATTTCAACGGATGCACAGCGCGCAATGCCCCCAGGTATGTTGCAGCAGATGCAACGGCAACTACGAAGCGGTGGCGGTATGCAAGAGATGATGAAGGCCATGATGCAAGGTCAAGGAGGCGACCAGTTTGACATGGAGGAGATGCAAAGTATTTTTAGTTTTTTCTTCTGACCGGTTCCATTCTCATTACTTTCGGTAGGGATGATGAGCCAGATGGGTAATGGGCTGGGTGGATTAGGCGGACTTCCAGGGATGGGTGGTGGGATGCCTAATATCGGAGACATGTTCAAGATGATGGGGATGGGCAACAGCCCCGGTCGCTAACAAAGTTTACGAACAGGATCGACCATGTTTCAATCTAGGTGCACATGACGGCGCGTGTGACTTGAATCTAAATTAATGCATACACATGACGGTCAGACAAAGTTAAGTTAAGGTAACAACATCCCGTGGAGTTGAAGGCGTGAAAGACGATCGGAGTCGCGTAATGAAAGCCTACTTGGACTGGTGGCCTCTTCTCCACAGCCGTTTTTTAACAGACGCAGCATTTTTGTTACCAAATAAAAACGAAGACGTGTGTTTGTCTGCGCCAGTTGTGCGGGAGATCGCCGGTGGGCCGGAAAAGACAACCTTTGGAATAATCATCTTGTCAAACCTTGAAGTACATGAGCAAGATCCGAATACACACCATCCATAAACCGAACAATCCCACGACGCTGGAGCCCAAGAGCACGGTTGTCGTTAGTGACCCGACAGTGCGGTTGTCATAAGAAATTAACGCCATTACAAGGGATGCAGCCGTCACTGGTACCAAAAGAGGATGCCAGTTGGAGTTTGACCTTTGCTGGAGACCAGTGGGCCATTCGTTTGGTAACTTGAAGAAAGCAACTACATCAGGTTATACCATACAGAATACCTTGGCAAAGCGCACCATTGCAATGATGGTGACGGCTTGCGCGCCGAGGACGGTTCCCAGCAATAGCGCCAGGTACTTTTCAAGTGCCGTCAAGGTTCCCCGCCCTCCTGTTGGTTCTGCTAAGAAAAGCAGGAGACGAGGGAACGAAAGCAGACATATGGAGAAAAGTGCCAGGCTGTGGCATTGAGAAAAACGACGCTGGAGTCAGTTTGTAATTTGCACTGACTAGGCAGGGATTGTTACGGACACAATAGCTGAGGTCCACGCCCAAACTGAGACAGATCCATCCTGGAACGTTGCACGTTCACCTGTCCCTGCATCCGTGTCCATGTCGTGCTCCAGGGGTATATCGGCCGAAGTGCTCTTTCTTGTCAGTTCATCCATCTCTATGGCGTTTGACATGACTGTGACGGTGTAGCAGCAAAGGCTGTGTAGAGAACTGGTTCGCTTTTGAATCGGTGCTCCTCTCTTGTGAGTAAACCTAATGTTTATCCCGTCGAGCTCAACACTCTTGCGCTTTTTCCAACTCCCATTGTCCGTTGGCCTGTCCGAGACTCGGACCATCAAAGAATACAACAATCTGGTAATCATATCGCCATACCACGATACCCCTGTCCTGCCTGGAGTCTCTGTCAACCTGCCTGATGACTGTACCTTATAACAGGTCATCTTGGTAAGTTATCTTCCTGGGAAGCCGGCGCTGCGGATGACTGTAATACCGGTGCATAACTCAAGTTACACCGGCACGGATCTCGTGCTCCCGTGTTCGAGGAAGATTTCATCCTCGGACTTGTTCAAGCTCTCGACAGCGCCCGGGATGTAATCCAATCCACCCCCCTCGAGTTTCTCAGACAAGGCTATCAGTATCGACTAGTTCCTCAAGAGCTAACCACCTTTAATCGTCAAGAACGTATCAACTATGGCGTCGAGTACGTGCTTTTCCTGTCGAGCTCGTGATTTCCTGCATGTTTTCGATGGTCTAGATCGGCCCTTCGTTACCCGAATCTATCAACGGATCTTGTGATATCCAGCCCGGTTCAAAGAGTTGTCGATTCATCGTACTTCTTTGCCCAAAGTTTTCCGGCCTTGAGGCAGAAAATTAAGTATTACCTTTCGAACGGTCGCAGACCTTGACAATCCCGTCCCGCGGATCATGCGTTGGGATTCTTGTCGAAAGTTCTCTGTGCGCAAATCCCGCCAGGTGCATTTCGTTACCTCTATACAGCTCCAAATATATATGATAACATCCGTGCAGGTGGCTTCGCAATGGGGGGTCAAATATGTGCCCTACATAGCACAGAGACTTGAGAATGTCGTTTCTAGGATTAATATATCTCTGGACGACACCCGAGGTGCCCTATAAGCCTGCCCGTTCGATCTGGTGGCTCGTAATCAGTGGTGCAACGTATTTTCTACAAGCGAATTACAGTAAGTCTGACCTGTTATATGAACAATGAACAACCCGACACGAATCTCAAGATACGAATACGACTTGCTTATGGATGGCGCTAGTGGACACGCACCCCGGTCCCTTACTCGGAGCGTTTTGAATTATGTAAGAAACTCATCGAATAGTGCGTTCAAGTCACAACAGGCTCGGCCCATCATATTATTTGCAATTTCAGTCTTCCAAATGCAACTGGTGACGCCAAGCCTTGTATCTGAAGTTTGGTCACGATACCAGTCTACTTTGCCACTGTTAACAATGGGCTTTAACAAGTCGCTTGCATGGACTGGAATCACTGACAACCCATCGTCGCGGACACACTGCCCCAGGCCACGCCATGTTGCCGTGCACCGCGGGTTCAAAACCCCACAACAAACACCCTTCGCTGCAAGTATGATATGGGAAAAAATTGCATGCAAAAAGTCGTGCGCAAGACCTCTCTTGGAGATTAGCGCGCACTCTCACGATGAACAGGTTTCAAGGTCCCCAAGCCCCCCTCGTGTTGAACGGAGCAACGTCCCCACTCTCTATTTGTGAGACATCCCCAGAAGACAGAGCATACGGAACATGTTCTCTGGTAGAATTTACGAGAGCAAATGAGTACAGCAGAGATTCAGTACAAAAGCGGGAGCTGGAACACCACCTGCAAATTTGATGGCTAACCCTGAAGGCTAAAGACAAATGGTTCATGTTGATATTCGTACATGACAATCCTGAAACCGGGCGAACTCTTCATTTTATACCTGGGAGTTGTCATCCTGCACTCTCATCAACACGTCAAAGCACACTGTTTGTCTGCTGCACCATTCTAGGATAATGCAAAATACTTTACATCAGCAGTAATGTACCAGGGGCCACGGTGAATGCACAGATGACGGATGATGGAAGCGGATGGAAAACAATTGTGATGCGCTACCAACCACCCTGTCCCCAATTACTAGAATTTTGAATCATAGCGGCGCGTTGAGGATTCATTCCCGGCGGAAGATGAGAGGGAGGTTGGGATATTGGCGGGCGTGAATACGCAGACGGTGTCTGATAACCAAGAGGTTGCGATGGTCCCATAGCATAACTAGAAGTTGGTACATTCCCACCAAATCCGATTGCAGGGGTTTGACCACCGTAAGGGTTTGGTGTACGACCCTGAACTTGACGGACGGATAGATGACCTGGTGTTGTATGACCCGGTGTACGAGCAGGTGTACGAGCACCTGCACCATACGGTGTCTTCCCGCCGGCGCCGGCGGCACCTAAGTTCTGCGATTGGTGCAAATGTCTATATAATGTGTGAGGCTGAACTAAGATTTTATCCTTTTGCCTGTATCCTTACCTAACTTTGAAAGCATCACACAGTTCGGGCACACCTGCAACGGCCGCTTCAAAGAGGCAGTAGGATTCTGGTGTCACACGAACCGGCTACCGAGCCGTTAGCCTACAATCAAGTCAAAAGGAGAGCCGAAATATTACCCATGTCTGGACGGTAGAGTTCTTATTCGCCAAAAAGCAGAGATTGAAATGACCAGGCTTCTTGCGGTTCAACGTAAATCCATAAATACTTTTCGCGGGGTTGGCGGCAACGAAATTCTTCAATGATAGATCTACCAAGTGCCATCGGGTTCGAATCGAGCACAGAAAAACTAGCGGCGCTACTTACGAAGTTCATCTTCAGAACCCTGCTTGAATTTCTCATGTGCCATAAGTTCCTCGACCTTTCGAGCGGTAGCTTGGACATGGTTGACAATTAACTCGTCAAGATCGGCATATTGATGCTTGTCATCAACAAACAATACTGTACCCTGCCCGGTGTTGATCTCCGTAACATCTGCAGCAATTTAATACTTGCGTAGAAATGTACGGGAGCGTACGCGTACCTATGTGCTGATAAAGTTTATCATCAACTTTCCACGTCACAGCAAGATGATCAACGCCTTTTGACGAGGGTCTGATCACTACATCTCCACGTTGCTGCTTGTCCAAATAGTTCTCGGCTTGCGTCGCGTTGAAGTTATGGAAGTTGGGATGCTTGATAACACGCCTTGTCCGATCGGTTTCGGCTCTTTTCTTTCTCGCCTGCATCTCCAAATCACGTTCATACTGTTGAGTGTTCCAGTAGTCATCGCGTTTGACACGACGGAAAAGGCCATCCCCTTGGTTCAAATCCGATGCGCGAATCGACAATTCCACAAAGAATTGGTCAGCGGGAAGATCCAGTTTGACATCAACAATGACACCCTGTAAAGCTTGACCTTTCTTGACGATGTTTTGAGGGTTTACATTGACCGTATCCGACATGTATTCCGTATTTATGATTCCTTCGATGCCGGAATCGAGGCGCACCGTTACCGAATTCGAGTTCTTGTCGATGCGCAAGACGAGAACGGAGATAATAAGCCCCATGCGAAGAGTTCTAAAGGTTTCGCCACTGAGCATGGTCAACACGTCCCACGGTTGCATGGAAGGGAACGGCGCGCGTTGCTCTGCGAATGGCTTGAGTAGTTCTTCACGAATGACATTTAGGGTATGTCGTTTGCGGTCTTCATTGGCCTCATACATGCTAACGGCAAATTCATCGAGATTAAGCTCGTTCAGCTTTCTTTCGTTGTCATTATCCTGCATGATGAGGGAGACAACATGCGATGGGTGTTCATCATGAACATCCTCCTCGTCGAGCTCGAGAGCATCAGTTGCCATCTTTCGTGCAAGTTCGTAATCCTCAGGATGGATGCGAGTGTCGTCCAATGGATCTGGGACATCATCATCTGCATGCCGGTTTTTTGTGGGCTTCAGTTCCGTGTCATGAGAGATGCGCAAAAAACCGGCAGCGTTGAGGAAAATCTTTGTAGTCAATAGACCTGATTTGATGAACTGATCGCGGTTCACGAGATTCCCTCCCTAAATAGAATAATAAATTCACAATGATGAAGAAACATCCATAAGACGTACTATTGACGCGATTTTCCTGACCAAAACTTGTGCTTTGCGTGGACCAAGACCACAAACGAAGGGCAGAAGATGTTGGTAATAGGAGTCTGTGACTGCCCGGTTGATGTCAACTCCGTGCTTATTTGTTACATCAACCAATGCCCTCTCGAGAGCCGACAATAACTTTTCTTTGGGGATCTGGACCGGCATCAGCCAATGACTGGATATAATCAAACAGCAGGAAATTTACGAGGTGCTGATCCTCGTCCTCAAGCGAAATTGCAGTGATATCAGGACCAAGTGCTGCATACTCGTTCAGGGGATTTTGGGCGTAACGAGCCAGACCAACGCAGTATTTTGCAATGGGCGAAAGGGTGCTAAACTCCTCAGTGGCTCGTTTACTATGCTGATAGATTCGAGCAACTTCGTCGTTGAGATAAATCACTGGGATATCAAAGACTTGTTCGTTGCTTGGCTCGGTTCCCCATGCTGGTAAATTGCCTTCGGTATCAATGCTTGAGGTCTTACCGCTGACAATTTCCTTAATACGGGAGGATAATTTGGCCGTTGCCATGGTGAAGCCCCCAACGACTATAACGTCGGGTCGTCGTCTCTTGAGTAGGTCGGTGAATTCGTCATAGTAGTCACGATCGACCAAGTTGTCAAGTTTGACGTGTTCACGGAGCCTACCCATTTCGTCCAAGAGCACAAGGGTAATGGCATCCTTTTGAGGATCTCCCTTTCCCCAAGAGACAGCGAGAACGGAAGGAGTGTATCCGGGTTGTGCGTCTCCAGTGATAAATGGAGCAACATCGATGCGCTGAAACCATATCAGCTAGGAGGACACAAGAGAGCAAAAGGTAATGCGTTACATCTTTCAGTTTGGCACCACAGTGGATCGCTAAAGCATCTTCTACCTCTTCCCGCAACCACTCTCTTGCCCATTTGGTGCCGATCGGAATAAGGTGGTATTCCATTGCCTCTTGAATGACCCGAGATCGCTCTTCGTTCCAGGACCTAGCAATGTCGCTGTAACTATCCGAAGCGAACGCGTTATTGAGTTGGCGCTCAAATCTGGCTTTGGCATCGTTGGTAAGGTAAATCGAGACGGTCACCAACAACTCGGCTTCAGCGGCAAGGATGTGAAGGAACTGTGCGCTATCCACCATATGAGTTATAGGCTTGTGGTGAAGGTATTTAAAGTTCTGGAAATATGTCCATTAGCATGTACCGGTCAAGAAGGCTAGTCAAGACAAACGAAATATGGATGATGTTCGTCAATCTTGTTTACACCTCGTTCCGTAGGTTGAATCGTTATCTGTGCTTCCATTTTGAATAGGTCTCGCATAGCTTGGCGGAGTAACGGATCTTTGCCTAGCTCAGTGGCGAGAATCATCCTGGCACGTCGTAGTACCTCTTCGGGTGTTCGTGACACAACTGAATCCGGATCCGTGAACTGCTCCGCGAAAGCAATCGGATTCAACTCTTGATCCTCGACAAAATGCGGGCGATCATTGACTATGAAATTTTGCACCACCTCATGCGGACGAATACCAAAGCCCTAGGCCTCAAGGGTTAAATCAAAGCTACCTGTCGAGAGTGCAACATACATCAGCCAATTTTGCGACGACGCTCTTCTTTGCGACCTCGTATGCCGAGATGCGGCTTGGTGTTTTACGTTTGCGGTCAGGTTCTTCATCGTCGTGGAAGTGGAAATCGAATGAATCCTGTTTGTGTACCTTATATTTCATGGACAACCATTCTGTTGCGTCGGCAACCATCTCGACACATTCTAGTTTAGGTTTGATGACCTGCCCGAAGTATTCATCCTCCACATTGAGCCGTGTGTAGGAAACGATGAGAGAGTTACGTCGATCAAGGAGGGAACGGTGCTTCTGGCCTAGGGCGTATATCCTCCACAACTCATTCAAGCTAATGAGTTCGATTCTGGATCGCATCTCTTGAGGATTGAAATACGAAATATAATCCCGTTTAGAAGTCCAAATATACGGAACTTCAAACTCGTGGATGAAGAGAAAGCGCAAAGCATAGGAGACGGCTTGGAGGAGGGCTTCGGAATACGCATGATAGGGCCCGTCGGGAGAGAAGTCTTGAGTTTTACGACTGGATAAACGTGAGGTTACCCAGATAGCAGCATCATCGATGTCTGCTTCTGTGAGGTTTTGATGGAGAGACAAGGTTGCATTATGCGAGAGTGAAGACGTGGCGAGTTGCATGCGCTCCGGTATATCTTGTGCCCGAATCAGATCGTCGTCCTCCGTAAGCATTCGAGCACGTATTTCGGAAGGTTCAAAGACCTAAGAATCACGCATGTCAACTCTAGCACAAAGTGGACGGATGGTAAACAGACATCTTGGTATTTCATGTCGGGTTTGAGTCGTTCTTCGTACTCTGCTTCGTCATCGCCTTCCAATGCCCAATCATATTCATGACCGTCGCCAAAGACATCGTGGATTTCATCCCATGCACTGAGATAGATGCTTAGGGAAACGAGAAGGGAAAACCACTTTTAAACTTACTTGGCATCAATACCAGCAAGCTCCGGTCGAGAACCCATGGCTCTCCTCCGCTGGCGTTCGAGCTTTTTTCTCTCCTTACGCCTTTCTTCACGTTCTTGCTCATCCAAAGCACCACCACCTTCTTCCTCATCCCCATAATCGATGAAGTCATCCATGTCCTCTTCATCTTCCCTTGCCCCTCCTGCTCGTTCGTCATCCCAGATGCGCTGAATATCCTGAACTTGTGGCAGATCATCATCGTTATCGAGATCATCCTCCGAAGACTCGACTACTTGCTTCCGTCTCGAGGAGGACGCGACTGGCGGGGAGCCATCCTCGCGGCCACGACGTAAACGGGTCAGACGGTTTCTGAACGAGGTACCGGTATTTTCCTCGAGAAGTTCCAAGTCATCTTCCTCCAATGCTTCCTCCTCCTCCTCCTCCTCCTCTGCGCAAGGATAAGCATCACGAAGACATAACAGCAACGAGAGCTTACCACGTCTCCGATGGCGTCTCTTCCGCCGCTTCCTTCTTCTCCGTCGTTCCTCCTCATCCTCCTCTTCGTCTTCGTCGACAATAAAACCTTCTCTTATTCGCTTTTCCTCCTCCTCGTCATCTTCTGCTTCTTCTGAGCTATCATCCGACAGACCATTACCGTCTGCCATTGTCGCGTCCGCGTCATCCTCCCCTGGATGGGGATTCCCCATAACCTCGTCTTCATCAATCGGTCTTGCCAGAGGAACCGCAGAGGGAGACGACATGTTGCCAGTAAACCAGCTCGCTGACGTTGTCTAGAACAGCTCGAAGGCTACAAGAGGAACGGATTTTGCCGACGGAGCCACAAATGATGTGACAAATCCTTTACCAATTTAGGATACGTACGTCGCGAGAAACGTTCGAATACCAAAATACGGCAGAGCTTAATGTACTCGGTGATCGCCTCAGTGAACACCAATAGAAGGTGGCCCATATAGGGCAGTAATATCATGTCAGTTGGATATTCCAACAAAACTGAACTTGATAGGATTTACAGCCGATATTATACTGCCTTTAAAACGGCGCCGTTAGCCCAAACTGAAGAGACAGACGCTCAGATATGGCTCCGTCACCCCCAGTACAGCAGTCCCTAAACTTCCTGTACCGTGCGCTGACCGGATCCCTCCGTATAGGCGATTTCTGGTCGAACATACTTACGTATGAAATGCGTGCATACTGTGTCGATTGCCTGAACGAAACAGAGTCCCTCGAACACATGATACTAACCTCCGCACAACTAAAACCCCATCCTCATCTCTGAATCCGCCTAATATGGGTGCTCCGCTGTGAAAGGATAATTGGAGGACACCCATACACCGCAGGCCATCCGAACCCGTTGGCTCAACCTTATGCGGCCACGGCACGGCTCGATATTGACTGCAGGCTGGCCGTGAGTGCCCGAACGCCGTCCTCCATAACCCGTGTGACACATACCTGGCTAAGTACCCTACATCACCCGTACTCCCTACCCCCGAACTGGGTGACCACCCCTGGGGTTTCAGTGGGTATTGCTCTACCTAGCCCCCCTGCTAGACCGCTGGTAGTTCGGAGTCCCACACTGCAGAGCGTGCGTACTAAATGCATTTTCTCCTCGACCGGGGGACCACGTAGCCACCGCCTAATGAATTTATCGCACCACGGAATGGCTTCGCAATGTCTTTCTTAGCTTTTTTTTTTTGCGTAGACTAGTTGCCACTGGATACTCCGTTTGAAAGGGGCGCTCGTCAAAAAAAGAAAAAAAAACGGCGCCGTTAGTGTGTTCAGGCCAATGCTGACGTAAGCGTAAGCCCGCTTGTGACACAATGACTTACTCTAGTAGTAACTAGTAATAGCGAAGAGTCAGATTGCAACTTATCTTGCTGGTGCGCTAGTTTCCCCGACTCGTATGTGCCAAATCTCGCGTATATAACCTATGATCAAGAGTTGCACCGGTACTGACATTATCAACAGGGTCACTGCAAACATGATCGACTCCCAACGGGACGTCGACGAAGATCACATGAGTTACATGCAGAAAGCATTAAAGGAGGCCTTATCGGATGATTGTGTGCCCTTGCTTACTGCGTTTTGTGTTGGGTGTGTTCTGGTAGTACGACTACCAGGCATCGAGCCAGTCACTTTGGCCACAGGGTACTCGAGAGAGCTTCCTGGGAACACACACGCGGAAGCAAATGCATTGACAAAGGCGTTCAATCTGTCAAAGTCACATCTCGCGGCCCTCTTTTCATCCGTGTCTCCGTCCCCATCCGTCGAAGAGCTTATGCGGTACACTGACGTCTATACCACACTTGAGCCTTGCTCTATCAGAACATCTGGCCTCCGACCGTGTGCAGACGTACTCATCAAGGCTAGGATCAGACGATGTATCATTGGAGTGGGCGAGCCGGACGACTTTGTCGAATGTCAGGGTGCACAAAAGCTCAGGGACGCTGGCATTGATGTTATTTGGCTGAGGAGCCTAGAAAAACAGTGTCTCGAGGCTGCCCGGAGAGGACATGTTGCGAAAGAGCAACAATCCACGGATGAAAGTACGCTCTAGTTACATTTCCCTCACCGAATCTTTTCAAACCGGGTACGACAGACAACGCTTTACCCCTGTCGCCCAAGCACCAATAATCTCCTCTGCGCGGATAGGGTCCATGATTGACTGTACGCTCTCGATGGACATTGTGATAGCATCCAGCTTTTCGTTGATCACAATGTCAATCATAACGTCATCCTAAATACCGTTACCAATGATTATCCCATCCGCTAGATTTATGGGACAGACCTGGAGTAACTTGGTGATGGATAGAGTGTCAATCACTTCAGTTTCTTCAAACACAAGCGAGTCCACGGGTATGATGTGGTCGATCTGATCGACTCGGAGGATGAATGGCTGAGCAAGAGTCGAATACTGAACAGTTACCTCAACCAAAGTAAAGAGCTCATTCTCCCGCCTGTCCTCTGCAATCTCAAGCACATTGATGAACACATTAGTTAAAGGTAAACCTTTCCCTCCAGTGACCCATTCATCGATATTGCGCAGATTACTCTGCTGAACGACTGGAGATCGTGTGCGCAGATCTTGTTGGACTTTACGAGCGACCTCAAGGAGGTTGTCCGACACGGAAATGTGTACTGGTAAGACGTTCATGCACGGAATGGCCAGGTTCAAGACGTTCGAAACCGACCCTGTTCGCCCAGCATGCCAGAGTCCGAACGTGGCATGATCAGAAGAAGAATGAGACGCCTGTACAGATGCCCAAGATGCTAGAAGAATGCAGTGTAGAGGTAGGTCAAGCGCTTGTGCTTGTTTCTTGAGTTCAGCTGCCCCTAAAATGGCCGACGCTTTAGTTACAAGGTTCCTCTCCGAGGAATTCGGTAGATTCTCCCCAGCTATTAGTGGTGGGAGATAGCTTGGCAAAAATGGCATAGGCATGACCGATTGCCAGTACAACTTCTGTTCGGAGAGATTGTCCAGCGACGGTGCGAAGGTGGCGAGAAATTCACCAGGATCTGAAGCATTTTGTGGCGATGAGCCAGAATACGCGGACGAGAGATCTTCGAGCAAAAGACGGAGGCTGTGGGCGTCGTATTGAAAGTGATGCATCCGAATCAGTAGATATCGATTATTGGTAGATGTCGACGTTATAATGAAACCCTTCGTCTGCGCGTAACTGACGGGTAAGGGTGACGTGACGATGGTCTTCATTTTCTCAGCGAGCCCATGTAAATCGTCTTCAACACATTCTTCAATGAACTTTGCTTCATCTGAGTCCAATGCAAATGTGACCACTCGGGGGTCAATGCTCCCTGGTGCTGAGGCGAATGTTGATCGCAGGATTGGGTGATATGCCAAAAGTGCCTTCCACGCTTCTTGAAGCTGATTGACGTTGACGTTGGGGTTGAGATTGTAAGCGAAAACATGCTGGAATCGTTTTCGAAGGCTACGTTGCCATGCTGCGATGAGCCATTTCATCCCCTCCGTCGCAGCCGACACGGAAACAATCTGATGACGGCGTCTTTCTGGAAAGCGCTTGACGATTGCTCGATATTCTTCCGCCGTTATTTCTTGTAAAGGTGTCTTGTATTGTAGCGTCACGGCGTCAGCATTGAACCTGGTGGACCTGATAGCTAACTCTCCAATTGTAGAGCTAGAAACGATATCTCCGATGCTGATTGCAAGACCGGCTTCCTTGCACCTGGCGCTCAGTCTGATGGCAGTAATCGAGTCTACACCGATGGCCACAAGCGATTGCGAAGGAAAAAGTCTGTCCGCGGAACAGTTGGTCACTGATGTGAGTACAGCCAACAACTCGGAGGGAATATATGCAGTGTCAGCCGTCGGCTGCTCGGCAGGTTTTGAGACATCAGCCAGTTGGATGTCTGCGCCAGTCGCCGCAAAGGAAGTGGCTGGATCGTCGGGATGACACAATATCTCGTTCATCAGCGTGTCAATATTGGCCAATGCGCTGCTGAGTTTTGCAGCGTCCATGACATTGGAATGACAAGCCATCTTAACCAAGAATCCAGACTCCACTTCATGAAATTCGATATTCATAGGATACTAACCAAGTTTAGGGGGCAGGTTTAGCAGGGAGTGAAACGACAACAATGCTGCTTACTTGAATTTTGGTGTCGAATTCCTCCGGATCGCGCAGTGTCCATAGTTTGCTACAGGCAGGGGAGAGCCGCGGCTGAAAGAGGAATAAACTACTCAACAGGTCGTGCAGCTGCAGCTTGTTCTGCACGGCACGAAGTGAAACATGTTGCCACGACAATGCACTGACATTGGCCCGATGAATAGCCTGAAGTAATTCTCTGTTGCTCACATGTTGAGAGAACTGGATGCGACAAGGAATTGTATTCTGAATTTGAGGATGAATTGAGTGCCTCCAATTCCGATGTCCGCTTAAATGTACTCACAAGCATCGGTCCAACCACAGTTTCAGAACCGTCAAACGATCGACCCGAGACAACATGCCCAAAGACGACATCGTTTGAAGCAGTTAATGAAGCCAGACATTTTCCCCACACGGCTTGTGCGAGACACTGCAAGGTGACGTTGTGCTTGTGGACCAATTCTACCAATGATTCCCGCCGGATAGAGACCATTTTCGACGCAACAATTGCTTTCGACGAAGGAGGTTCACTACGCAATGAGACAACCGGATGATAGCTCTGGAGCCTTTCGGTCCAGTAAGAGGTTGCCTGATCCTGCTGGAATAGTATATGTGAGATGAAGTTAAAAAACTGGGCTGGGGGGGCGACTTCTTGATTGTGATATTTCTGTTCGACATACGACAAAAGGCAAGGAACAGAGAGACCGTCGTATAATGCATGATGCATGAAGAGCACGAGATGAAGACAGGCAGGACCCGAGCGCACAACCCGGAAGTGGATAGGCGGACTTAGAAAAGCAGACACTTCGGTAGGCTTGAGGGGTGAAATGAGTTCATTGACTGTATACTGAAGGAGCGCTGACGAAGTCGGAACAGATTCCTGCCAATCAAGCTTTACAGTGGAATGTCGTACTTGCGCCCAAGATGCAAGCTCTGCCACGTAATGGAACGTAGTTCGGAGGATATCAATGTCGCGAATTGCCAGGTCCCACGCGCCTTGTAAGAGTGCCAGGTCGATGTCTGAGTCGAGGTCAAGAACAAACGAGTGAAAGTACAGGTTTCCGGCAGAAGCAACTGTCTTTCATGCGTTCAGTGTCGCATGGAATATAAAATTGAATGGAAAACTACCTGCGATATCATGCCACTCTGCAATGCAGTCGTAGGGAATATCTCAACTTCATCCTCGATGGACAGTTTGCACGACGATCGGTCGAGATAGGCCGTGATCCTCTCAAGCCGGTTCTGCAAATAGAGCATACCCTGGTCGATTTCCACCTGCTCGGAATTGCCAAGTGACCGCGAACATAAAGCACCGAGTTCCTGCAGAATTGGTTTTCCCATGATATCTGCTGCCCTAAGGAAATAACCATGTTGACGCAAATTCCTGGATAAACCAAGAGACTGGATGGAGTCCAGTCCTAAAGAAATGAGCGATGTGTCCTGATGTAACTGTTCAGACGGAATCCCAAAGAATTCCGAGACAATCTTCTTCAATGATGCGAGGGTGTGCGCATCAAAACTCTCTGCGTCTTGCTCCCTGTCTCTATGGTCGTGTATGGTTAGTTGAACTGGTTTCAAGTGTTCAGACACCCGAGTAGATGGCATTATGCAACAGTGTTCTTTGTTGAGGATATCAAGGAGGATAGCTTCGAACTGACGAAGAATGTGATCGGCGCCTATAGTGAGAGATTCGTGATCGTGGTAAACGGTCTGAATGATGAGGGTATCATTGGCTTCGTCAAGCACAATCTCGGCTGAAAGAGGAAACTGTGTGGAAGGTATACGAGAGGTGAAACGGGAGTTTAGAGTATACCAATACGGAGCTGAAGTGATTGCTTACGTCGGGCTCAGGAAGTTCGCTTCGCAGGATATCCCATGCATCATAGTGAGTATCATCCTTTATAGTAACCGCAAATAAGGTGTCAAACGGTGCTGTTCCTGGTGGGAGCCATTTTTGCACATGCGACAGAGGAAAGTGCTCGAATGCCACTGCGGCTGATATATCTGCCTGAATACGTTCGAGGCAACCTCCCGTGTCAAGACGAACTCTGGTTGGAAGTGCATTTATTGTAGGATATATGGCATGTTCAGCGCCTTCAACCGGAAGTAGCCGTCCCGCGCGAATGACCTATCGCTATCTATCAGAAGGGTGCGGTAGCCGCATTGCAGAAACATACCACAAAAGCAACGTCATCGGTGTGGTGAATATATCTAGCCAGAGAAAGAGCAAATGCACAAGTTAGCGCGGATTGGATAGTCACTTGATGTGGTATCACAAGTTTCCTCAAAGCAGCCAGAGACGTTTTGAGAGGCAAGGCATTGCGTCGGATTTCCTTTGACAACCCTACGCCCGACAAGCGTTGTCCAGTCCAGTTAAAACCAGAAAATGTAGAGGCCCAGAACTGTCGTGCCTCGTCGTTCTTTGCACCGTGCATATGTTCCAGAAGTAGTTCAGGAGAGCAGGTAGCAGGGTGGAGTCGCCCCATCAATTCGTCATCAACATACTTCAGGATGAGTGGCAATGATATACCATCAAACAGTGCATGGTGGATTGACATTGTTAACCAATGACCATGACCATCATCCTGCGGAGAAAAAACGGCCAAACGGAATGGAGGAGTAGTCGATGTCGTGCTGTTGATTTGTTGCGCTAGAGCGGGTGCCTCCTCGGCGAAAAAAAACGCGCAAAAAGCGCCTGCATCCGTGAATTGAGTCCGTTTTTCCGACCAAGGGAGCTGCGCGCCAGCAGGTGCCAGCACAACTTGGATGAGTTGCCGTCCAAAGTAAAACACGGTCCTAGTTACGTGAACCACTATTAACGGTATGTTCGTAAATTTCAAAATGATTACGACTCGCCTAAGGATGTCCAGGCTCCTCATAGTGACTGTCCAAGCATCACGCACTCGTGAGAGTAAGATTTTGTCTGAAATCTTCATCACGACGTGCTGTACGCATGAGGTTTGGTAACTATCCGAATGATAAAGAACACCCTCCTGAATGGGGAATGGAAGGAGGACACGTCCAACTCGTAAATGCGGCATACTCTCCTTCACCACGTAGAGCCATTGTTCAGAGAAATGTCTGATGGGCGATGGCGAAATCGACGACGGGATCGGATGTGTTTGAACTAGTTTGCCAACAGCATTGATAGATGCTGCTTTCATGATATCTGCAACGGTAATAAATACGTGGAACGTTCGCCTGATGTCTGATGCTAGTTTCGTTAGTGATAAAGAATCCATGCCGTATGCGAACAGGCTTAAACTTGGGTCGATGGACGAAATCTTGACATGAGTTTCTACCAGAGACACAACTTGCCGTTGAACGTCTGTCAGCGATGAGCAGGTTTCTGTTGATGTGTCTTGTATAACTCCCATAAGCTGCTGAAGATCGGTATCTCTGAAAATCGAAGAAAGTGCCTTATCGTCCGCTTTTCCATTGGAACTTAGAGGAAGCCAGTTGAGACGGATTATATGTGCAGGTCGCATGTAACTAGCAAGCTCCTTTTCGGAGATCGTTCGAAGAATTTGCAGGACATTGTTTTGAAATGGTACGACGCGGGGCTTGGTGGCCCGCCGCAGAGAAATAGGGACCTGGATGTCCCAAGCAACGAAGGTCACCAATTGCGGTGTGGTTCCATTTCCGATGGAGGGATGCGCGGCGAGTACCGTCCCAACATTCAATTGCAACCCAAGTTCACTAAGAACCGAATTTCTGAAAACGGCAGAGATTCCTTCCACCTCAATTCGTACGCCACGCAGCTTGACTTGTGCGTCAATTCGGCCGATAATATGGAAGGTGTCGTCGGGAAGCATGCGAACTAAATCGCCGGTGCGATATGACCACGATCCTTTGCACGGCCACTCCATGAACGATTTTGCGGTCAGGTCAGGGAGTTCATGGTATCCTCGTCCGACGAGTGGTCCTGCGACTACAAGCTCGCCAACAACTCCTCGAGGGAGAATATTGAGCCTGTCGTCAACTACGTATGAAGCAACATTGGCAAATGCTCTGCCAATGTTTTCCCGAGGGGTATTTTCATCCATGAACCGCCCACAGCAACCTATGGTCACCTCACTAGGACTATAGTCTAATTAGTGCATTACATACTTGTAGACGATAAGCAATTGCTTACCCATAAAAATTAACAAGTTTGATGACTGAATGGTCGGCCCATTTATCAATGATCTGAGGGAAAATGAGATGCGTGCAATCAGATGGTAATACGGGACTCGCAGAATCTGTTATTTTCTCCCCGCCGCTGGCAACGTATCTGAGTTTTGATTCCTCCCGCTTCTGATTACACATAGTGGCATCCAGTAAACTAGGCACCAGATTTATGTGCGTGATTCCGAGGAAATTGATGTACAGAGACAAGTCTTCCAAAAGTTCCCCGCGTTTCGCAGAAACTACCGCCATCCCCAGAGTCAGCGGGATAAAAATTTCTGCGAGATGCACGTCGAAGGCTATGGCTGACGTGCACATCGTCACAAACATATGAATATAAGTACTGGGAGATAACCCACAAGCGACACCGAGAAATCTCCCCTGGCGAATATCTGCCATTTTGACTTCAGCAGGAAAGGAACTGAGCGCTAGGATTGCCTCAGTGAGACCAGCATGTGTCAGGAGACAACCTTTTGGATTTCCGATGGTGCCTGCGAAGGTGAGTCAAATTTTAAACATGTGGACTTCACGGTGGGGTTACCCTTACCCGAGGTATATAACATATATGCCGTACTATTGGGCGGAAGGGGGAGGCTGACCGCAGCATCGCTCATACCTGAGATAGTCTCTTGCACGGACGTGTTGCGAACATTAATTGATAAATCCCCGAAGAGATCGTCTTCAGACTCGGTCGATGTAATGACAAATTTCGGGGAGGAATCGGTTGCAATGAAAAGCTTCCTTTGCGTAGGTAATTCTGGGTCGATCTGTAGGCGCAGCGATGAACAACGAGGCGATATCAAAGGAATATACTAACCGGAACATAACATCCACCAGCACGTAAAATACCAAACAAGACTGAATGGAACATGAGATCACGATCCATGCAAACAGCGACTCGATCCTCTGGAAAAAGTCTTCTATCAAGGAGAAAATGGGCGAACCGGTTCGCAGCTTGATTGAGGTCACCGTAGGACAGGGATTCTGGAGTCCGAAGCATCGCGATATCAGGGGACAGGTCTGGGTACCACTGCACGGCTGTTGCGTTTGGGTCCGATATTGCATGTGGGAGGATATAATCAGTTGCGAAGCTGACTGGGCGGACATGTGAATAGCAAGTGACTCGTTCCTGCTCTGGAAGAACCTCGACGACCGAGGCAAGATCGTTTTCTAGGCGAAGAGGGGCAGACATCTTCAGTGTTGCGTCAGCGAATACTTTTGTGACGACTGCGAGTATTTGACGAAGAAGCATGAAGGCCATAGAGTCACTGAACTGACTGGATGACGAATGGAAATGTAGAAATCCATCTCCGGTATGGATCAGCAAGGGAAGTTGGCGTGAAGCCTGAGGCACGACCGAGGCTACAGAAAATGCATTACGAGTAGCTCGAGAGGAATCCTGGAAGAACGCGATCACTGGTAATTCATCTGCATCTGTTTCCGAGACCTCATGTTGTTTGCAGGGGGAGGGAGAAGGTGTAGACCCGAGCTTGATTTTTCTAAGGGCTGCAGTCGCTACTTCAAGGGCGTTGTTCCAAGTCGTAGTTTCATCCCATTGCAAGCGGAATGGTTCGGAAGGCGTATCACCCGAGCACTCCAGTGAAAGAAGTACATCGCTGACCCCGCAGTACATGCCAAGCATGTTAGCGTAGGCTACCAGGACGAAGGCGTCGAGAGTTGTGTTGTCGACATGGTTACGAATGTGATCATCTATCGCTATCTGGTGGACGAGTGTATAAACTTTGCTATGCCTGCGGCAGTTGGACAAGTCAGGCAACTGGATTGCGCTGTAACGGTCGCGGACGAGGTCCATCGACATCACTGAGTGCTGAGTAGAGAAACAATCGGCGGGAGATCGTCCGAGATCGATTGAATGTTGAACCGAACACAGTTCGGGCGTTATCTGATAAGCATTGTTGTTGCGGTCACACCATCCACTGCAAGTATATCATAGCCTCAAGTTGAACGCTCTCTTTTTTAAAAATTGACATTAAATTCATTCATCCGACTCGTTCCGCACTGGCGATATCCAAATGCCCGTAGACACCTTCATCCAAGCGTACGATGTCGTCGGCTTTGGCTTCGGACCCTCTAACCTTGCGATCGCTGGCGCATTTCTCGAGAATCAGCCCGATGTGAGAACTATTTGCTCACCTATTTCAACTTTATTCCTAATAGCCACGCAGTCGCCCATCTCCATCGACAGAATTTTGTTCATCGAAAGACACGACGAATTTAAATGGCATCCGGGAATGCTCCTACCTGGCGTCGAGATGCAAATCAAGTGGGCCACATCTCCGACCATCCACATTCCCGCCTTCAGCTGACGACCGTGAACCAGCTTCCTGAAAGACTTGGCTACCTTGCGATCCCCGCAGAGTCCCCTCACCTTCGTTTCCTATTTGCATTCACAAAGTCGTCTGTTGGATTTCATCAATCGTGGCCGCACCACTCCTACTCGGAAAGAATACTCTGATTACCTTTCCTGGGCGGCCAAGTATGTGCAAGACAAAGGAGTTAAAGTAGCTTTCGGCGAGGAGATTGTTGCTCTTGGAGAAATGAATCCATCCACCATACAGGTCCATTCTCGCATCCTGTCAACCGGTCAACATGTCGTGCGTCTAGCAAGTATGGATACGCATCTGTTCATGAATTCACACTCACATGTTCGAGTCAGAAAATCTCATCGTTTCGCCAGGTGGTTCTCCCCATATACCCCGACCGCTCATGACTACTTGGGTCCGAGAGTGCATGATTCACAGCTCAACCTATTCGACATCGGTAACCCCTTTATTTGATTTGCTACAGTCACGCAATCCAGGCAGAAACCCGCTGCGTATCTCCGTCATCGGATCCGGTCAATCTGCTGCAGAAATCGTGATAGACCTCCATTCACGACTGACTGCTATCCCAGTCAGCGGGGATGAGCCACATAGTCTGGAGCTCATTATCCGTAAGGGATCCCTGAAGCCAAGTGACGACTCACCGTTTGTCAATGAAATCTTCAACCCAGATGGCAAGCGAACAACGCAATCTAAACCTTTCATGACGGTGCTGACACAGCGTTTCTAGCTATGGACCGGATTTATCAGCTGCCCTCCCATTCTGACAGACAAAAAATATGTCTTGAGTATTCAAGCACAAATTACGGAGTCGTCAACCGCCATACCCTGGAATTGGTCAGAGTCTGGATTGTCTCATGAGAGTTAAATGACCTTACTCACGCAACTAGTTATACGAGATTGTTTACGATCAAAAGCTTGACGAGGGAATATCCAGACGCACGAACCACAGCCCACCTTTGACAAAGCCAAAGTTCACCATTCTGAATCACACGGAAGTTATCTCCGCGAATGCCTCATATACCACCGACGGCGGATCGACCATGACAGAAGCAGACTGGAAACCGATCACCCTGATCCTGCAACAAACACTAACACGGAATGTTCATGAAAACTCGTACGATGCAGTATTTTGCGCAACTGGGTATGAGAGACGATCATGGCTTCATCTCTTGACGAATTCCAGTCTAAGCAAACACTTTGGGCTTGATCCAGATCCAGATGTACAAGGCTGTACTCGTCTGGAGGTAGAGACTAGCATGCAGAATTGTGTGATCAATGGCCACGGATCTTCGACTTTCGGAGCTGGCGATGTCGCACAGAGCAACTCTCCTAATGTGCCATGGAACGTAGGGAGCAACATATCGAAGTCGTTGGGGTGGGCATCAGATTGGCCGCGTGAGGGAAGAGGCTCATTGACGAAGAAGCTCTACATTTCGCGGGCATATCGACTGCTTCCCGCCGTGCAAGGGGAGCTACAGGCACGCATCTATGTGCAGGGATTAGCGGAGGAAACACATGGCCTGAGCGACACACTGCTGAGTGTGGTAGGCATTCGGGCTGGCGAAGTTGTGGACGATCTGTGCGCGGGTTTTGTACGGAATGACACCGGGGACACTCAGATACGCGCACGGATGTGAAGGTGGCAAAATTGATTGGACATAGAACGATATCAGATACATGAAAACGTACTACCAGCTGGCAGGTAATCCAGTCTAAGTACCGGCTATACTTGGCAACTACACTTGTCCTACTTTTCGATTCTCACGGCTACCTCTTCTCAACCATGCGTATCGAAAAGTGTTATTTCTGCTCGACGAATGTCTACCCAGGGCACGGTAGGAGACCATTGTTCATGCTCGAGTGCTGCCTAAGTCGTGTTAGGGACGGCCTTTGTTCGCAACGATGCCAAAGTATTCCGTTTCTGCACATCCAAGTAAGCATATGTCGCTCGTCGAAGCATCATGGGCCATATTCACCCGGGTGCAGATGCCACAAGAACTTTAAGTCAGTATTCAACGAGTTGTCGTTTTTCCAGCGCTGATCGCCGAAGCAATTAGAATGAAACGTAATCCGCGCAAGGTACGGTGGACGAAAGCCTTCCGAAAAGCTGCTGGCAAGGAGATGACCATCGTAAGCACGACGAGCACGGCGCATCTCTGTTTCCCATTGTGACCCTATGTGGCCTGTGCTCAGGATGCTACGATCGATTTCGAGAAGCGCAGAAATGTCCCTGTTCGCTACGATCGCGAGCTCATGCAGACTACGATCAGAGCAATGAAAAGGATTGGGGAGATCAAGAAACGCAGAGAGCATGCATTCTGGAAGCAAAGGTGGATATTATCCGTTTGCCCGATCGCTGAATGATTCATGGCCACGACAGGATGGCGGTTGCACGAGAAAAGCAGCGCGTACGCAGGGCAAAAAAATTAGCTATCAAGTCGACGTCCGTCAAACTCGTGGAGCCTATAGCGGTGGAGCCATCTTCAGCCGAGAGAGGGTTGGAAAAAATCAAACTGTCAAGCAAAAACCGGAGTGCTCTCATCAAGGGAGACGGCCAGCCTATGGCTATGGATATCGATTAATACTGGTACGATCGTAGTAGACGACCGAGTTAGGGGCAATTCTACCATATTTGTGTTTGCATGACCTATTACTACTACAACCCACCTTGCGAGACGTAGTGACACTCCCTGTACGGGACAATCTCCGCCGCAGCGCCATCACGCACGAGTTCCTTCTACTAGTACCACTACCGTCTTCATATACTCGGGATATGTCCTTTTGAGTTTCGCAACTGTCATGTCTTCGTGGTACTCCTCTTGGTTTACAGGTCTCCCTGTGTTCGATTTCGCGGTCCCATCTGGTATTCAACGACGCTTCTTTTCCTTTCTCTTGAAGAGAACGCTAGGTCACTTTCTCAAACCAGGTCAGCTCGATCTCCATCAAATTGATTCCGAGCTTGGTTCCGGGACCGTTCATGTGAAGGACTTGGAGCTGGATGGACAGGCAAGTTTGTCATTCCCCCTTTCCCGGTTCACATTTGATCCAATATTTTAGGCCATCAACCAATTACTCGTAGGACTTCCAGTGACATTGTATGATGGTTTCATATCCGGTGTAACTGCTCGCGTTCCGTTTCCGAATCCTCTATCTTCCACTGTCGGGTGTCATGTCCAGTCGCTCAGTCTCACATTCCAAGTTACCCCGGAACAGCCCGTATCGCCATCAACATCTTTTCGTAACAACTCCAACCTCGCCGACTCAGTTATATCTGTTGCCGAGACTTTCATCCACGACGAGCTTACGCCTCGAGAGGAAGCCACTTTACGACAAACTCTTAAACCTTCGGCTGATTCTTCGCCCCTCGAAGACGAAAGCGAGAATTTGCCTGGTGGTTTCAACCCTTTCGGGCATGTTTCACATGCCGAAGAGGCACCCAAAGAGCCCCACGGAGACGACGATCCTGCAGGAGTATCGATTTTTGCCACTCTCATCGAACGACTTCTTGCCAAAATCGAGTTTTCAGCTGTGGACACCAAGATCACTATCATCTATCCCGAACAGGCTAGCTTTACGCTTTCCGTCTCGGAGATAACATACCGTACTAATTCAAGTGCTCGCCCGGAAGCAAACAGCGGACTGCAGTCAGCACCATCGGGGAATAACCGTGGTGGACAAATCCGCTCGATATCGATTTCTGGGCTGAAGGCGACTTCGCGAGATCTACGCGTCATTGCTTCCTCTCCGACAGCAACAAATACCTTATCCCCAGTCACCTTCACTGGTTCTGGAAGGTCCTCTCCCCTACACAGCAATCCATTGTGCTACCAGTTATCGCGCAATTCATCATCATCGTCTCTAGACGATGATACTCAACTCATGATGTCACAGTCAATTGTAATGTTTCCTCCGAACTCTACAAACCCTCCGAACTCCCCGCCCTTGTCGTCGGCATCGAGTAGCATGTATCAGAGTGCCTTTTCCACGGAAGATGCAGGTCTCAGTGAAACTGTTGTCACTCCGTGGTTGCCATCGTCTTCACAAAACAACAACGATCACCCCGCTCCAGCTCGATCACAACCGCATTCATTGATGCCATGCCGCGAACCCGTGGATGATATAATATTTTCCTTTGGCTCACAGCCCATGGTCTTTTCGGTGGAGACTCCTTCTCGTCCAACCCAGCCTTCTCCGCAAGTTCTCCAAGCTGGTGATGATCGTCCGGCAAAACCAGAATACGATACTCCTGAGCCAGAGACCCTTCGCTTGTCTGTCAATATCGGAACGCTTGCTTGCGCCGTTCGTTCTCGCCATTTACGACTGCTTTTGGATATCATGGATGCATGTATATCTAAAATTCCCACCTCTTCGGCTGTCTCACGCAAAGACGTGTCGTCAGAAGCCCCCCATGCTGCGCTCCGCCTGGAGGCGGATGTAGTTGTTCGTGCAATCGTCTTCGTTGCACTTCCGGAACCAGTGACAGGCGAACTATTGTCTCTTGATGCCTTCTACGAACGACCTCTTGTACCACCAAGACTACCTCGGACCTACTTGCGTTTATTCCTCGACTCTCTTACCATTTCCTTCCGACTTCCCACACCCCCGCCTGACGAATTGATGTGTGGTGCGCCACTACCTCCCGTGCCGACGGACAGATCGATGTCTGCAAAATTGGTTATTTCGGACGCATCAGTGTTTGCCTTTCATGCCGTTTCTTCTGCGGACGATCTACATGTCGCAGCGCCAATACTGATAACCGATCATTACTTGCCCACTTTGCCTGTTGCTGAGCACTATCGTCCTTCGCTCGTCTCGCAGAGACCACAGGACATCGAGTTTCCTGCGTTTGAAGTAATCGACTGGACGCTAGCCAAACTCAAGAATGGTTCAGCAAAGCTGTCAACATGGCGTGTGAAAAATCATACACTATCTGGAAAGAGAGACAGGTCACATACACCTTCCCAGAGACCCGAACATCTACCAGGTTCTCCGAATCCGTTCATCCTTAGCCCCTCGTCTGAAGTGGGGGATAAATTATTTGTGCAACCCGCCATTGAAGCCTCTGGTCAGCTGGGGCTGCCATCTCCGTCTATGCAAAACTCACTGACTTTGGACGTCAAAATGTCGCCGCTCCACCTCTTCTTTGATCTTGGCATGATTTTCAAGGAGAATCTAGTTGTGCAATTCGTTGATGACATCATGTCGTCAGTGATGTTCATCAAAAAACAGACAACAGATAGAAGGGACAGGGATCACCAACAAAGTTTCGACCAGTTAAGCGAGGACGATGTTGAAGTAGAAAGAGATGTTGGAAGTCATCCGATGTCTCGCCGTGCGATGGAAAGGGAAGAAGTGGGAAAATCACTCGTTTTGCAAGACCTTGACCTGGGTGTGGATTATCAACACATTGCGACTTTTAAGTCAAAATATTCCCGACAGCAACCAACACTCCCCAATGAGAAGGTTGGTGTTTTGTTTTGTCCTTTGCCCTCCTACTCAGGATGCTCCAGAAAACGGTGTCCAGTGGATTGGACCACAATTTTCGTCTTACATGCCCAATGATTCGGATTGAAGTACGCTGTCCCCCTCCACCTGGTCGCCTACCTCGGTCTGGCTGTATGCTAGTCGACCTTCGTAGCTTAACAATCTCCAACGAACCCCATTCTTCCAAATCCTCTCTGAGATTTTCAGGCGCGAAATCGTCATTTCCAGGCTCAGGAGAAAACCTATCGGACGTAATCCTGAACGTACGCCTACAGGAGATACTTGTTGCATATGCCTCATCCAGCGACAACATAGCACGCACTATATTAATACTCGGTTTCCTACCAAGTAGGGAGACTGGACCCGACACGAGCACGCTTTTGGCCGCGGAAACGGCTCCAGAATCACTGCCACTTTCTGTTATTCTGGGAAGACCTAACGTTACGAAGAAATTAAAAAGAAAATCTTTGAGAAAATTATCAATGCCCATCAACATTCCTTTGGTGAACCTTGTCATGGACAAAGATGTATTTGATGGACTTCAATATTGGGCAGATGACGTTGCTCAACTAATCGAACGATGTTTGACGACTCCAGATGACGCAACAGAAATCCTTCCGAGTCGGAATCCAAGTCTTATTGGAAGCCGATATTTTAGCCAGTCACGGCGCAGTGGCACCCACAGTACTGATGAGGGCGTTGTGGGAAAGTCCGGTCATGATCCAGGCAAAATCAGTATCAGTATCAGCGTCGCAGAAGGCAAGTCTCTGTCACGAGAAAAGAATGTAAATTGTGACAGCATCCTCGTCAGTTCTCCTTAGGTTTATGGTCCCTCGAAGTGACGGGTCTCTTCGCGCGCGGCCATTTGACGTATCTGTACTAGACGTGGGCGCTCTGCTCGAGTTGAAACGGGAAGGCAAGGTATGTGGTTCGTTCCGTCATGGTCCTTTATCATCCTGACTTTGCGGACGAATAAGGAGGAGAGTGTCGTCATTGTCGAGATCACGGACCTCCGCATTGCCGACACATCCAGTGGAGAGGAATATGTACTCCTGCTCCAGAGCCCACCCCGCAGTCTTGTAAGTTCTCATTTTTATGCCATCCACGTACACTAAGGGGTATACGTCGCAGTCATCAACACCCAGGCCCTTACTGGGGTGCAAGATTTCGTCGTTTACCGTCCCAGAAACAACTGCTAAAGAATCACGGATTAAGCTTTCTCTTTGGAGTTTCACGGTCTACCCGCCTCTTGATGGTAGTTTTGTGAATGATTTGGCTATATTCGTCAAGGCACCACCAGGAGTACGTTTCTTGAGTTCACATCTTCTTTCAATGAACGCGCTACCCCAGGTCTTCGAATCTGTCATACCATCTGAGCACACTCGGCTCACAATAGGTGTCGTCGATGTCTCGGTTCATTTGCATGCATCGGGGCATCCTGGAGCCTCTGTGCTTCATCTTGATGAAGCTGAATTTTCAACAGAACTTTCTGGGAATTCTGAATCTGCTTTCAATTTGAACATTTCTTCATCACATTTGTTTTTGGTGGATTCGATCCAGGATACACCCGAGCCATCAAATGGGAGGACTCGCAATCCACCTGACCATGGCTTTGAGTTTTGGAAGGTCAGTTACAGGATTTTTGCCAATATTATGTCTGCTCAGTTGTGGGTTCAGCACTGTGGTTATGCTTTGATAGCGGAGATTTCTCGTTCCCAACTTGCTTTTCGGGCAGACAATACCACCGCACCTCCCAACATTAGCGTTCGTAGATGTTTCGGGCTGCTTTTTTTAAATAATAATAATAAATAACTTACACCCTACAGATCCTGGTCGAACGCATTGGCCTTCAAATACACCTTTGCGCTGACACTATTAGTGCTCTTGCAAGCTTGATAAACCACACGACGTCTTCGTCACGGGACAGCGCGGCTGCTCGGTACGTCATTCTCGAGCTAGAGAAGCACTGGGCTGAAAGCTATCCAAGTGATTCGTGCGTCTCACCGGAAAGGCCATCCTCCATCATTGGTGATCACGAACGTGATATGACTGGTATCAGCACTTTATTCAAACCGTTATTGTATAGCTCAATTTCAGCGCATAGCCTCTCTGGATGAACATGCTTTTAGACTTATGCCCGAGGTCGGGAACATGGCAGACATGATATCTGATGACTTGCCTGCTAACCAGGACTATCTGGATGCCTCTTTTGGGACTGCTGCAGGCCTCCGAGAACTCAGGGATGACGACCTCCGAGACTTTGAGATGGAGGAAGAGATTGGCCCTAATGCTCCTGTAATGGGCCAGCTTGGTATCATATCGAATATTGGCGGAGAAACCGTTCGCCTTCTGAAACCCCTCACTTTCAACGAACATTACTTTGATACGATCACCCCTGATGCGACACGAGATCCAGACGAGTAAGAGATTCTCATAAGAACAGTGCTTCAACTGACTTTCATGCAGCCCCAGCAATACCACCCTACGGGTTCGAATCTGTAACTCAGATATCGTACTATTCTTGCACGATGGGTTCGACTGGCCTCGTACACGTAGGATGATTGAGAAGGAGGTCAAGGAGATGCGCAAGCGACTCGCACGTATTCGCCAACTTGTGGCGTCTGGCCAAACACCGGAGCCCATTGACGAGACTACTAGCACGACGCTTTTCAATTCGTTTCACATCGGGCTTGAACGAGATCTGGAAAGTATGGATCCAGATACTCTGATTGCTGCAATCGACGATGAACTTGATGGCCCTGCTGAAACTGGCACCGAGAGTTCTTGGCAATCCCTCCACCCTGCTTCCCCGGGTCGACCGCGGGTAGCCTCCTTGCGCGTGCATGGAAAACGGCTCACCCGATCTAAAGGACCTTCAGTTGAGATCCGACTAGAGGGCCTAAACGCAGAAATTGACAAATACTGCCCTGATAAGACTCTGGTATCGCGCACGTTGATCTTGGTCAGGGAGCTTGAAATACTTGACCATATCAAGACATCAACTTGGAAGAAGTTCCTCACTAGCATGCGATCAGATTCGCGAGGAAATGTCAGGGAGACAGATTCCAACATGGCACGGATCGAGTTGTTGGGTGTGCGTCCTTCTCCATCGCATCCTGCGGAAGAGGCACGACTCCGCGTAGGTTTTGAATCCTCATGGGATATTGCCGTCGAACTGGCTAATGCCCTCCTAGGCAAAAATCTTGCCTCTGCGATTATATGTTGATCAGGATGCCCTCGACTTCTTCAAGAAATTTTTCGCCTTTCAAGATCCAGATAGCACATCAACGCCAGAGGCGGGAGAGCAGAAAGACGAAATTTATTTCCGTGAGTTGTTTCCGTCGACGTGGATCATTCTTACTCACCAATTTTTCCATTAAGAACACGCCGAGGTCTTTCCGGTGGACATCAAGTTGGATTACAAGCCCCGACGCGTTGACTATAGGGCCTTGCGAGATGGCAGGACAATAGAGCTAATGAACTTTTTCCATTTTGACGGAGCGGAGATGACTTTACGACACTTGACCCTCCACGGTGTGCGTTTACTCAGGATAAGGACGATAAGCGACTCACATACTACTAGATCACCGGATGGCCACGTTTCTTCGACACACTCAATGACCTTTGGACTCCGGACGTAAAAGCTACTCAGCTCGTCGACGTTATCTCTGGTGTAGCTCCGATTCGGTCCGTCGTCAACGTTGGTTCTGGCGTCGCAGACCTCGTCCTCCTTCCCATAGCACAGTACAAGAAGGATGGACGCATTGTTCGTGGGTTACAGAAAGGCACCAAGGCGTTTGTTCAGTCTACCGCTATGGAGGCCATTAAACTTGGTGCTCGCTTGGCCACTGGCACACAGGTGATCCTGGAGCAAGCTGAGAGCGTATTGGGCGGCCAGTTTAAAGATTCTGTCACGGCTGAGGCACTCCAAATACCGTACGAGGACGAGTATGCGGAAGGCTCGGATGAAGACTTGATCAGTCGTTATGCCGCTCAACCCACTGGCCTGAAAGAAGGAGTGCAGTCGGCTTACCGTAGTTTGCAGAGAAATCTGCACTCTGCTGCTCAGACTATATTGGCGGTGCCCATGGAAGTGTACGAAAGATCTGGAAACGAGGTGAGCGGAAGAAAGCGAACTCTTATTGATCTCATCTTCCATCTTCCAATGTACAGGGAGCGGTGAGAGCCGTTGTACGCGCAGTTCCAATCGCTGTCTTGAAACCTATGATCGGTGCCTCGGAAGCAGTCGGTAAGACCCTTATGGGATTACACAACACCTTAGACCCCAACATCCGACTCGAGAATGAAGCCAAGTACAAACATCGTTGATTCTTGTTTACACGCACCCTGTATCATCCTGCATCTTCATTCTGTACTAACGTCACCGATTTTTTTACTGTTAACAGCTGTTTTTGGAAATAATAATAGATTTCGTAGTCGCGCTTTATCGCTGCAGTAAGAATGAAAAATCCGTCGAGGTATCTCGGGCCCTGCAATTACAAAGACAGACATGCAACCAAATTCTCTATTGTCGTGGTGTAAGGATCACATAACCATCATCCAGAGGGCTTGTGATATATGCTTCTGACAACAATTCTTGGATGGCAAGGCTGGAAAGCAATCCCCATTTCAGTACCTCATAAACATGAAAAGAGAATGACCCACTTAAACTCAAACACTGTACATCCATGTGATGCCTGAATTACTTGTGCCATCTCTCTGACTGAGATGTGATGGTCTCTGTTGTGATATACATGTGTCATGATCACCTTCTCAAGTGGTGGAAGAGATGCATATGGGTGCTGCTTTTGAGGAGAAAATATGCTGGGCAGAATTGCATGAGAAGATGGGATTTGAAGGGTAGTATAGTGCTGAATGTCAATATCATCTTGTTCTTGACCAGCCTTGTCCACATCCATGGGCACCTCAATCTCCTGAAACATGGTTCTATTGGATTTGTCAGGGGAGTATGGCTGCTCCAATTGTATGAACAATCTTGCTTCCATTGGATTTGACCAGCTTACCTCAATATAGTGTTGGATCAGGTTGTTACAATGAATCACATTCAATATGTGATACATAACCTGATCATAGCCAAGGACAGGGTTCATAGATTTGATGCTGATCTTAGAACCCCAGTTCCCTTTCTGTGGAATGCCTGTGATCTCAACATATGTATGCTCACTGAGATATGGTATTTAACTGACAGCAAAAGCAGAAAAAAAAAGGCTTACAAGGCATAAGATTGGAAAGTCTCTTCCTCCTCTATCTCTGCCAATAGGTGACTGCCAGGGTAATGGATGAGGCTGCTGAGTTCTTTGTCAGCACAAATCCTGCCTGTCCCATCTTCTAGAAAGTATGTTATCTTAGCCGGGTGTTTTTCAACACTGACTACATGGGCAACCAGCATAACCTTTGCATGAGGATTCAGACTTGGACATTATGGACCCCAATCCTCAGCAATGTGCACACTTACAGCCGAAAAACCCCTCCCATCAATCACAAGAGACTTGTCTTCAAAAATAGGTGAATGCTCTGCCACTTGAAGCAGTTGATGGATTGTGACGGGTCGAACAACACCTTTCCAATCCTCATGATCTGACATTACGCGTTTAGGCTCGAGAGAGATGCTTGTAGCCAACTTTTTCATCAGTTACGTAAGCGATCGTTGTCGATGTCAGTTTTGCGATCTACAGTAACTAAGTAGGGTCATAGCCAAATACAGTACAGTACAGTATATCCCAGCAAGTGGACTTCAACACAGCAAGAAGTGTGATTCATCAGCACCAGAGTACACGTGCCCATCATCCGTCAATTTATCGAGAGCATCACTGGATGACTGACTCAAGCAAGAGTGGTACCATCATGCAGCACGATTACACACCTTATTGTCATAGCATTTCCTCCCACAGCACGGGCGATAGCACCGACATGAATACCCTCTGCACTGGGGGGTTGAGTTTGCATGAAGGCAATGATAGAGCGATGCAGTTTAGGCAAGTGCGAATGCTGGTCGCTAGAGGCCATCGGCTGAGCTGTATAGGCAGCGCTTGCGCCAGCCTTTATTTGCCGAGGTGTTACATCCACACTTTGCCCAGGTCTCGGCGGCTATGGCGAATCAAAAAAGAACATTGCGCAAAGCACTTGACTTACAGGACCGCGCTCCCATATCATAGTCACCATCATCGCCTCCAGAAGGTGAAAGTATACCTCGGCAGGCGAGTCGATTGGCCGTATGAGGTTGGTGTTGACGTATTTTTTATTCCCAAACGTTTTCAGGTTCCCAAGAACCCGCACATATGCCCCCTCGCTGTCAGAATTGACGGTCTGTCATAAAGGCATTGCTGAAGAAGAAACGTACACGATGCCATTTTTTTCTGACTCATCCTCCATAGAGGAATCGGTCCAGTGACGGGCCTCAATTCGACCGGAACCATCATCGAGCATGTATTGACTGTTTGTTGCCTGTGCTTGTACGGAGACAATATAAGCAACGACGGTCACCTGGAAAATGTCATGAATAAGCTAGAAATCCAGGGATGAAGACTTACTTGACCAATCTCTTGATCGTCGAGGACCCAGTCAGCGTCGGTGTGCGCCTGGCTGGCTTGAATGAGCTGGTGGATTGTCATAGGGCGTAGTGAGTGCGCAGTTTCACTTTTCTGAATGCGAAAAACAATTAATTCGTGTCGCAAGGGCAAGAAAATGTAGCATACACGGGCAAACCCTCCCGGACTACCAGCTGCGCTGCCGTACGGTGAGCCGGTTGTCATGTAGCCACCCCCAGCTGCTCCGCCATAGTAGTTGTTGTCGTTGACTGAATGGTTCAGGTGAGTATCTGGATCGGCCGTCCGTCTTTGCTGTTGACCTACATTGGCTCATGGTGGTGTACGGCGAAGAACTTGAGAATGCGAAACGTTCATTAGTCACCAGACGCGTTGTAATATGACGCGAAACATCACATTGTCACGTCACGTCACGCAATGACTGAGGCAGAAATGATATGCAGTGTGTCTAACATGGATGAGTGGGGTTGTAAATGCGTGCGATGATACAGAGGAGTAGATCTTATGGTTGCCAGTGCGCGGCATTCAGTTTTGCCATTCCCTTCCCAACTCCGTCAAGCACCTTCTTCCGCGAGTCAGTCACGCTCTTGGCGACGTTCAACACAA
This sequence comes from Boletales sp. KT-2023a, assembly GCA_038090395.1. NCBI lineage: Eukaryota > Fungi > Basidiomycota > Agaricomycetes > Boletales > Boletales sp. KT-2023a. The sequence continues at coordinate 120,602 of JBBPMP010000010.1, forward strand.
AATCGTGCGTGATCTCAACATCTCATAAGCAATCACGATGGTTGCGAAGAAACAAACGACAAACCTGTCCCCCAGTCACAGTTACACCGCCCTGCACGAATGCTCGACGGCTGTCCGAGGAACCTTCGACCTCTCCAATTTTGATCAGCGCTGCTGACATTTCCTTCAATGCACAACTAGCTTTTGACCGAACATCTTTGAATTGGGAAACGAGCTATCGCGTATCGGTACTTCAGTGGAAACGTCAAGATTCCAAGGGTTCAAAACAAACGTTGCCAAGCTTGTGGATTTTGATCACGGCGGGAGATTTGAAGCGCATCGTCTCGATTGCGAAAAGGATGAATGCCTAGAGAAAATACATTAATCAGAAACAAAGAATTGAGCAACTGATCACCTCCTGCGTAATTGTTGCAACATGGAGCAGTTCCGATATCGAGTGTTTCGAATCCAATAAGTCCTTGAAACGGGAAAGCATAGAATCAAAGAATATGGTGAGTAGGCTTGGCGCTTCCTTAATTGGAGGTGCCTCTTCATCCTTCTTGAGGTGACCATTTGCATCACCGTTGAGAGCCTGGATGTCAACGCCACGTAACGGAAACCCGGTCTTTAGTTCCGTTTGCCTGGAAGCCTCCGCCAGTACCACCGCTGGTGGCGGGCGAACATGGTTGTGGTGAGGTTCAAGCCAATCTCCAAGTACAGTGGCCCAGTCAAGTAATTGGTTCTCTTCAGTGGTCAACTGAAGATACCATTAGGCGTGGAGGGAAAGTTTGGGCAAGGCGCTGTTACCTCTCTGATTTCTTCCGGTCTCCTCAAAGCGAGTCGCTCTTGCAAGGGTAACTGTATCTCGGGGTCGGAGCTCTTCTTCGGCCGATCACCTACGAGCAACTTTTCTTCGACAGTGTCATCCAAGTCACTAGCGTGTTGAAATGCGCGGATATAGATCTTCAAGAAACACCACAGCCACCCTTGCTGAATAAAATGGATGCCTGAATGAACGGTGTTATGCAAACGCTCTGCTACTCACGCCGGTAGATGATCCAAATAGCAAACTCTGGTCATTAAACGTTGGTTTACAACGAGGTTGATAGCTGGGAATGATGATGAAGTCGCGATTGTCGTGATGAGCTATATTTCCAAGTCAAGCAACCATGAAAGCATACATGCACAAGACGCACCGCGGTCAAACATGAATTTCAGTTCTATGAGTTCCATATCTATAACATCCGTGTTCAACGGTTCGTGCGTGAGACGCATACGGACGTGTTCCATTTTAATGACATCCCTCTGGAGAGAGTTCTCCAATCTATCCTCGAAATCAATGAAATCTGGTATCTGGGTGTATTTTTCCGCAGTGAACGAGCGAACAATAAAGTCAGAGGTCTAGGATGAATTAGCATAAAAGGACCCTGATATGGGGGAAGGCGAACCTCTTGAGAGCTTGCCAAGTATATCTGACTAGACTCCAAGCATTCCGACGGGTATGTTAAATCCCCTGTGGCAGCGAGGGAAAACGTCACGGCGCGAGTAAGAATGAGATGGGACAAGGTGTCGTTCTGAACTTGCTTCACGTTCATCTGGCGGTAGTGCTCCAAGGCAAGCGAGGGAGCACCTTGTACAACGGATCAACGACCCGACGATCATGAGACGAAGATACACACCCAAGATACGATATATCCGAACAAGCATGATGCGCATCTGAAATGACATGCGGCTCCTGATCAAACCGTATTCCAAGACGGTAGCTGCTTGGTAGAGAGCTTCTTCCGAGCGATTGAGTGTCCAGACCATGACAAGGGCGTTTGCAGCCAGGAGAGCGAGGTCGTCGGCAGGCTGCAGCTCGGTGACTGGGAGGTCAGTGCCGAGTGCGAGGCCGTCCAGGTATTCATTGAGGTAAGTCAAGCTGCGAGCAGTCTCAGACTCGACGGTGATTTCTGAGTCCAGAAGGATATAGCGCTGGAGCTTCCGAACGTTAATCAATCGCTGAAGGTCACCCGGAGATGCCTGGGTTGGGGCTGAAAGTTGAAAACGGAACTGGTTACCGTGTGATTGCAGATGGTGCTTACGAAGGATGGTTGGTGGTGCGCGAGGAATGCTTTCCACCGGTCAAGGGATGTAGTTTCCAAATCATCAAGAAAATTGATCAAGTCCTCGAAGCAACATGCTTTATCACCAAACTGCGTGAAATAGCTTTCGATCAAGCCGACGATTACGCTGTCATCTGGAGATGGGTTTTGGTGAGTGGGCCGAGAAGAAGCCTGGAAAGGACAAGGCTAACCGGACAAGCCGAATTTATGGGCACGATGCTCCAAGTCGAGCAGAGCTAGTGGTGCAGCGCGGTTCTTTGTGCCATCTTTCTCGGTAATCTCTGCGAGGAACGCGCGAACGTTGGAAACGTTTTCGAGAGATTCACACTTGACCTCTTCAGTGACTGCGTGCTCTGGTTGAGAGGAGATTGAGGCAAAGGCGGACTCGAGGATGGACAAAAACTCGAGCCAATTACGGTCTCTAGATGGATTGTGAGTTGGAGGTGTGGAATAAAGGGGTAGACGGACCCGTTCAGGATTTTTTGTTGGGCACGCTCTGCTTCGTCCTTGAAAAGACGTCTGCGATGCCAGATGTCCCGACGGGTCTGGTCGCATGCAAGACTAGTTGAACAGATCGTTTTGCCAATGTCGCTCTCCAGAAGGGTATTTGCCTCGTCGTACAACTCTAGCTCTCGGAGTATGTTGATGTGCATGTGGAAGCGATCTGCGGAAAGGTAGGATGGGGAGGGGGAAGAAGTGACGAGCCTATGAGCGAGTTTGTAGAGGAGGGTCTTCATGGCGGGGGACGTTGAAGGATCGGCGGCCTGGAGAGGTGTGATGCGAGGATGAGAGTTGTTAGAGGGACGAGACGGACCTGAAGGACGGCGCCCATGACGCTCCAATACAAGTAGCGGTCTTCTTGGAACTGTTTGTGCATGCGTGTGGAGACCTGGGTATGAAAGCGGTCAGGCGGAAAAGAGGAAGGGCAGGCGTGGAGAGGGATGGACCTGTTGTGCAGACTTCCAGTTTGCGGTGCGAATGTGGGCGAAGAAGGTCTGGGCACCATACTCTTCGTTGAGAGGCTGCTGCTTGTAGGCCTCCTCGAACATGGTGACCATGTCGGTGACTGGCGAAGGATGTCAGAGTGCGCCAGTTGGAGGGGACCGGGACTCACTCCTTCCAAGACCTTTTAGGACGTGCATCATGGCGGAGATGGTAGCATCGTCGAGGGGTTTGACGGCGAGGATGTCATCGCACAACGCAAGCGACTCCTCCACTTTTTGTGAGCGGACGAGTGCAAGGGCCTTGAGGGACTGAGGGGTGTAAGCGGGAAAGCGGAGATGGGGGGAGAAGACGTGCCTTGACGAGGAGGTTGTTGGGGTACTTTTTGAGCAGCTTGTTGCAGGAAACGATTGCGGACTTGTTCGAGCCAGTGTCAAGAGCGTCTTTAAATGGGGAACAGATGACCGACAACGGACGACTGCAACCAAAAACTACGCACCGTAGATGGGACGGATCTGGCGTTCGAGGGTGACCGCAGCGGACATGATGGTGCAATTGACCTCCAGTTTTTTTTTTTTTTTTTTTCGGTAGTGTTTCTCTCCCATGCACACCTTCTTGCTGTCACGGTGCGTCGCTCCTGGCGAAGTTCGGGCACACGCTAACGCTCTGACAGACGAATGGACCCTCTGCTGGGCGTGTTTACGGGGTGCTTGGCGTACTACCTCTATGAAACGCATCCCCGCACCGCATTGCCCCCCGACCAACGGCTGCGTGCGCTCGTGCGGTGGAAGTGGGCAAAGGAGAGCGAGAGACAGTACTTTGATTAAAATCGTCTAGTCCGACAGCATCTCCCGCAACGAATCCATCACCGCACCAAACGTCTGCTGTTCCTGCTCATCACGCTCCCCGTCCCCCTTCGCGAGCGCAATCCCTACCACCACGCCACGAGGCTCGCCCCCTCCCGTGAGCCACACGAGAGTCGCGATCTTGGCTGCGTACAGCGAGTAGAGCGTCCGCATGTGTGCCGACGCCGCGCTCCCAAAGACTGGCGTGAGCTGTATCGCCGGGTGTGGGTCCGAGACATGCGCGTGTAGATCGACCGTTGGCGGAACGGTGGCCTCGATCTGGCCCGAGTGTCGGTCAGCCCGGAATTCAGCGCTTGAGTCAACGAGACCCGTGCACCATCGTACCGATCTTGCCCATCTGTGTGACGAGCACCAGCGTGCGATCTCTGAACGGCTGTACGACGACGTCCGTCCGTACGTTCAGCACCACTATCGATCGCTGCTTCATCGTGGTTGTCGTCAGACCACGTCACGCGTCTCCGAATCATGTCCGACTGGTGGCATTTACACCCCCTCGTCGAGGACGTTCGCAGGTAAAGAAACGCTCTTTCTCTCCTAATATCATATCGTATTGTCTACACGCCTTCCAGCCCGCTGGCTTGGTCCAGCTCGTCCACGATATTCACCGCCCATCCAACCCAGCCCATCATCGTCGCACGTCTCTTTCCTTCCTCAAAACAATTCTTCGTGGTCTCTCCAGATCCAATCGTACACTCTCCCGCTTCCTATGCCCCTCCAACCGTCATCAGCGTATCTCCCGACGACCACTGGTTGTTCGCGTTCTTCCCCAGCAACGACTCCGACGCCATCGCCTGTCTCTGGAATCGCGCCGCTTCTCTCGACGCCTGGATCGTCAAAGAATACTGGTCTTGCGCTCGCGGCGCCGCCATCATCACTTGTGCTTGGGCCGGCGCCGAACGTGAGGTATGTCCTCCCCTGTCTCCCCCACCTATTTCCATCTAACCATCCCGAAAAGTGGTCCACCTCTCCAGACGGCTCTTCCTTCCGTCTTCCATCTCGAGGTCCACTCACTCCAGTCTCTAATCCAACCCTCCTCCTCGTTAACCAGGCTCACCAGCTCCATGTCTCTTATCTCCGAACCTATCTTCTTCCCCTCAAAACCCTCTTCTGCTCTCTAACTCAGCCCTACTTCACCGCAGAGGGCCAACCCCTCAACGCGATGCACGACACCCCGGCTGGTCCAAAGACTGCCAGACTGTGTGTTCACGCCGCAATCGGATTTATTTATGGCGGTAATCCCTCTCCTTTTTTTCGCTCCTTGTACCCTTTCTTATCTCGCTCCAGAGTCCTCCATTCTCGTTGCCATGAGGTCCAGGAGGTTTCCGACCTCTGACAGCTTAAATCCGGCAGCCTATACCGATCTTGACCTCGGCATTTCGTTAGATATTCCCCATTCCCAACATACTTCTCTGCAGGAGCCCGTTCCTTCCTTGGAATGGGGCGCACTGGCAGAAGAACAAATAATCGAACTCTGCGAAGTAAAACTCCGTTTCGACGGAATGCATACGAGTACGCCCTTGATTGCAGTCGTTTGCGGTCTACTCAACCACGCACCTTCGAACGCTAGGTTTGATCAGTCAACCACTTCCACCCCTCCATCATCCATTTCCCCAACTCATCGGTCTCACCTTCGTCTGCTCTCCACCTCCCAAACTCGATCCTTCAGCCTCTCCGAAAACATCTCCCAAGAGGGACAAGCAACCTGTACGTCTGGTAGAGCCCTCATCAATTTTCTTGGTTGCATCTTTCCTGGACTTTGAGGAATGTACGACTACCCGTTGGCATGTCTGCTTCAGACTCCACTGAGAACGTGTCTGCCCTGTAGACAACACAACTCCGAAATCTACCGTTGTAGCATATACTATCGCCCGCGCACCGCTGTCAACCGTGCCAGTCAAGATACCTTGGGTACTATTCGTCTAGAGGTCTTTATCGTAACACTAACACACCTTGCAAGACTATCCACCAAGTCGGAGAGCGCCCATTTTCTCCGCGTGTTATGACGCTCTCGTGCTCGGCATGGATCGCCGCAAGCTCAAGAAAGAGAGGTCTCATTGCCTTGTTGGCGGATGCAGGTGGCCCTATGCCCCGATGGAACCACAAGACAAGGGAAGTGGTAGCAGGTCACATTGTTAACTTGAGACTGTGCGTTGTGATGGCGTATGATTGTTGACCCGCTGACGTGCTGTGTCGTGCAGGCCCGATCTCATCGAAGATCCTGAATGGGAGCAATTACCGATCATGGCACCAATGAGTAGGGCAGGGATCACTTGTAAGCCTGTCTATCCCTACGAGTTTCCTACGAATTGAAATCGATTATTTCAGGGCCAGTGAACATAGCGGTGTCCAGAAATCAAATGCTCTTTTGCTCAACCGTCTCTTGTAGATTGTCAATCCATAATCTACCCAAACAACTCACGAACGTATTAGGGGGTACATCTATTTCACACTCGTGACATTCTCAGCCTCACAACTCTTAGATTCCACTTTGAGAAACGTTTCAATACATTCTGCAATGCTTGTTACTTCTCTCCAATCGCGCAGATCGATTGCGGATATTGCTCATATCCTCTCTGTCCCTACGGTCCCGCTGGATACTATCGTGGATACCCTAAAGGGGGCGTGGTTGGCGTTTGAAATAAACGCACGTGCTGGGATGGTTGGGGCGTTTAGTGCCGTGGACGTTCTGGGGGCGAGTGTCGAGCTATATAGGTTGGGTCCTTCTCAGTTTTCCTTTCATCATTTCACTACTTGTCAGGACCAGAGCGCGCCATCTGGCAGATGACGAGAAAGATTTATCGCCATCCCTCTGGAAAAATGCCCACGACATGTGTTCCGTAGCAGCATGCCTTGCTGCGTTTGACGATTGTAAAGATCCCGAAGGATACGATCTGGGTAGGACAACGTTTCTTGTGCCGCAGAAATGGACTGTGGTGACCATCTATTCAGAGGCTTTATGGCAACTCGTTAGTCTGTCGGGGTGGGTAGTGAGCTTTCTGGAAAGGCTCATAAAAGAATGCCTGTTTGCCGCTGAGCTAGCCGACCCAACTCCAAATGTAGACGAGGTTCGACCAAAACTTGAGCCAGTTGACGACACAGACTTGTTCAGCCTGGACGGTTTGTTCCTCTGCATTTGCACGTGTCATACGGCGGCTCACCCACTCCAGAAAACAAGCAGTCACCCCCTTCTTCGCCCTCACTCTTGGATTCGCCTATCCTCCTCCACCTCATCCATCCTTTCGCGTTACCAAATCTAGTTGGGGTGATCATGCACGTGAATCGGTTCTACCATTCCCTTAGTACACTTACACCGAAAGGAGAAAACTCTCAGATTGCGCGAGATATCCTTCTGGATGTCATCAGCTGCTCTGGGCTCGACCTTAGGGGGATAGAGGAGATATTGAAGGGTGTGATGCCAGACGTGAGAAGCATTTCGGGTGAGTTGGTACAGCCGATTCCGGTCTATTGCAAGGTCCCTCAAATCTTCGCAACAGGAGACGAAGCGAGGTTGTCGCTTTCGACATGTCATCCCGTCCTTGCTCAACATCAGGTCCTACGGAAAGTGGTACACGCGCTATCCACATCCCCAGCGATCGACAAACCGCGCTTGTTTGTCAAGGCGGCAGATCTCGTAGATGGACTCGCCCGCTTGACGACTTCAGAGCCGGACAGGAAGGAGCAGGACAGGGACGTGGTTACGAAGGGTGTATTGATACGACACAATCCTGGCTTGCTATGCCTTCGGTGCGGTTACAGATCAGAGGCTGGCGGGGAAGTGAGTGTCGCAGGCCACGTCTCTTTGAGGTGGAGAACTTGGGAGAAAATGTGGGCGAGCCGATGTATTTGCGGTGGAGCGTGGATCAACGGAAACATATGACTTTTCTTGATCGGATCTGTGGGCTGTAGCAATTGCGAATTGAAAGGCGTGTTCGGTGTTGATTATGACAATCTGATAACACCGATGTCTCGGATCGTTTTTTTTCTTTTTTCATTGCACCCAAAAGCGCAACTCTTGCACACACGACCGCTCGCAGCGTTATCTCACAAATTTTATTAGAGTAAGCTAACCTACGTTTTCGTATGCGTAATTTAAAGGTTATACTCGAACCATGCGCTGCGGTCCCCCAGGTCCGTAGGTTCCTCTTCCCTCGTCATTCTCTCCCTTTTCTCAGATTTCAAACGATTTTGTCTGGCCAGGTATGCCAGGTTGATCACCGAAAAGACAGCCATCCCAACAGACATGATCAGCAACGCGATTGTTGCTTTGGTATAATTGGGAGCCGGGGACAAGGAACCCAGCAGCCAGGTAGAAAGGATACCGCCCGCATTGGTCATGATGAACGCAATCGCGACAGACGTCGCTCGCCTGATATGCGGTGCACTGTTATTCGCAATCCATGTTGCCAGTGAAGGAGCAGTGCAGTAGCTTCCCGTGATCGAAAAGAAAAGCGACACATAACGAACATGCGATGATGTGCTCGCTACAGGTGTGTCAGCAATGCGATCTGACTAGATTGGCATAAACGTACCATGAAACATTGAAAAGCCGACGATCTCCAGTAAACAGAAGAATATCAACGTCAACCCTCGACAACGATAACGGTCCGAGATGAAAGAAGAGACCATCGAGCCTGAATAAATGAGTACCATAAAGATGATTCGCCAAAGCCACTCACAAACAAAAGCGGTGACAAAGGGAGGGACGCTCATGAGCTGAGCATGGTTGCCCGCATAACCGAGTCCAGCGACGATGGTTGGCTCAAAACTATGCGTGCAAAATCAGAGCAAGCGATCGAGGTTAATGGATAAACCTTACTAAGCCAAGCCAAACAATGTCGCGCCTGAGAGTCGAGGGGAATTAAGCAAACTACGGCGCGTGTGGTGTCCAGACGTACCGTTAAAGAATAGAACGACGGCAAGAAACCAAACGTGTGGGGATTTTACTGCTTCACCAACCTCTGCCCATCTGAAGCTGTCTTTCCGGTCATCCTGTGACACGGCGCCGTCGTCTTTGAGTCTAGACACAACATAGGCCCGCTCCCTTTGCGAAAAGAAGCGGGCCTGTTCGGGCGAGCCAGGAAGTAAAAAAAACGCCATAATTCCAAAGAGGAACGTAAAAATCCCTTCCTGCCGTAAGGAGTAAGCAATAGTTCAGGAGGCAGTGTGTGCCTGCCTACAAGGATAAATATCCAAGCCCAACCGGGCCGACCTCCTTTTCCATTAATCTCATCGATGGCAGCCGCGAGGAGACCGGAGAATGCACTCGATAAAGAAGCTGATGCGAAGAAGGTGGCTACTCTGTGAACAGTTGGCGGTCGTCATGCAAGCGTGCAAACGGTGATCGGCCACATACCTTAATTGCAACCTCTCGCGGGGATAAAAGAAGGAAAGATAGAGAACAAGACCAGGAAAGAGGCCACCTGAACTGGGATGAATCCACGAGATTATCGGTAGACTCTGACCATACCTTCCATCAGCCCTAGGAAGAATCGACAGACAAGCAGACCAGAGTAGTTTTTAACGAATCCTTTCGACGCTCTGGGTTAGCCTTTCTGGCCCGACTTGGCGGAATCCTCTCACCTTGAAAAGTCGCGATAATGCCCCACATGGTGATCATCGCAGGAAGCATTCGATTTGGTCCAACACGCTGGAAGATGACGAAAGCACGTCATTACCACAAGTCGCGCTCTTCACGGCATCATACCTTCAGTAACAAGTTGGAGGGGAACTCCGCGGCTATATAGGGACTATGTGCGATCTCAGAAGCATGCTAGTCTTGGTAAAAGCTCGACGGCATACATATAGGTGACAGTCAGAGCCATGGTATACTACACGCTGATGAGCCGGACACAATGTCAAGACGAGGTTGGGACTTGCCTGGTAATTAGATATGTGTATGGATGTCTGCATTCCAGCTACGCGGGCATTTGAGATATTGCTCCGGTCCTACGGAACCCTGCAGCGTGAATGGTAGGATGAACAACCCGAGTAAAACGTACCATAAAGGAGAGGAGATAGAAAATAGTGCACACTGGAAGAATCCATCTGTCGAGCTTCCTCCAGACGCGTCCCTCAAGGACAGTACGGTCTGTGTCTGAAAAACTGAGCTCGTCGAGTTCCTTGGTGCTGCTGTCCGGAGTGGGAGAACCATTCAACGTCTCTAGTTTTTCCGTCATGGGAAATGGGGGCGTACCGATATCACTACGATTCAGACCGCTTTAAACGAGAGCCGGTACATACTAAGTCCTGGGGCCGCATGACCCATAAGATCGGCCCATCCGATGAGATACGGTCCGTCGTCAGTTTTACTCAGCTGTGATGTGTCCACGGTTTCAATAGTTTTTTTTTTTTTCTTTTCTTTGACAGTCCTGTCAGGCAGACTCGGTCAACCGAGTCCCGAAGTGACAAACCTCCACGGACCCATTCATTTGACCGAGTTTGGTCTCGGTACACTCACACCCTCTCTTTCCCCTACGGAAATGCCCAAGGTAGTCGTCCCTCCATTGCCCTTGTCCGGACTGTTTGCAGTATCAAAACCTTCCGGGCCAACTTCGATGGCCGTCCTCGAAGATATAAAGCAGCTCGTCGGTAACTCCCGTTTGTTTGTGGACGCCCGCAAGCTGGAAAACCGGTCTCGGAATGACAGTAGGAAAAGGAGAAAAGACGCTGTCAAGATCGGTCAAGGTGGGACGCTGGATCCGCTTGCTGATGGCGTGCTAGGTACGGTTTGTGTTACATATTTTACCGATCGGCGCTGATCAGTACTGCCCTAGTCGTTGGTGTTGGAAAAGGTACTAAACGACTGTCCGACTTCCTGGATTGTGTCAAGGTATCTCAGTCTCTTGGAGTACCCAGTCCGTTCCAATTTTTCAGCCAGGATACATAGGAGTACAGGACCACTGCTCTGCTGGGCTGTGAAACGGATACCTACGATTGTCAAGGGTCTTGTGTACGCGAGGCTCCGTGGCATCATGTCACGAGGGAGGCAGTGGAAGCGACCCTAGAGAAATTCAGAGGCGAGATATACCAAACGCCGCCCATGTCCGTCTTTTCTCCCACTTTCGCGCTCCTATCATTCACTCCAAGTCAGATTCTCTGCGCTCAAAATGGACGGTAAGCCGTTATACGAGTATGCCCGCCAGGGTATCCCGTTGCCTCGACCGATTGAAAAAAGGAAGGTTACCGTCCACTCGCTGGATCTCGTCGATTGGAAGGGCAGTCATCACGACTTTAGGTGGCCAGAGAAGAAGTTCACGCTAGATCAGAAGGTCGCCATGGAAACAGCGTTGCAATCTACGGAGATCGTAACCATCCAACAAGACGAGCCTGAGAAACATGCTGAACGGGTACCAACTGCGTTCGTTTTGAGCATGAGAGTCTCAGGAGGCACGTATGTCCGCTCAATTGTACACGATGTCGGTCGGGCGCTCGGTTCTGCCGCACATGTGGTCAACTTGACGCGGTCTCGCCAAGGGAAGTTTTCCCTGAAACCTGAAAGTGGAGAAGACCAGTCATGTGTGACGTGGGATGTATTTGAAAAAGCTCTAAATGAACAGGGCGAACGAGATGAAGATGGTTGGGCGACGTGGGAGAGAGAGATTCTAGACCGATTAGAGATTGTTGATACGCGGGAACAGTAACTAAGTACTGTAGAACATGTAACGCACGCGTACGTTCAACGTATCATCTACAGCACCTTTTCCAACTCGTTTTGATTAGTAGTACGCCCCTCGCGTCATTGGTTTAGCGGGCACCCTCTGCTACCGTTATACAAACTCTCTATGACTCTTGACCCGATCACTTGACCCGGGCTTCGTCACCGTCGAGTGAGACAGTTTTTCATTTCACGGTTTGCTTCGCGGTCCGGGCTCCGACTCGGTCCGTGCTCGGGCCGCCCTCCTGGTATGATAGTGCATCTGCAGTGCTTTACATATATACCGTGTACTCTTTTGAGATTCTGTATCAAGAATGGCACCTGTAACCCGCCCGTTGAGTGCTGGTATCTATGCTCCTATCCCAACGTTTTTCCTCCCCGAATCGGAGGATCTTGGTCAGTAGTATTGATTTGCAGCTGTAAACAACTATTCAAAGGGAGAACAGATCTTGACGCTTTCAAAGCACACGTTCGTCGAACGGCCACTGCCGGCGTCCGACCGCTGTTGTCAGGTTCCATGAGCGAGGCCATTCATTTGTCGCACACAGAGAGGTCGATGCTGATCAGGACAGCAAGGAAGGTTCTCGATGATGCAGGTTTAGACGGCATGCCGATAATTTCCGGAATCGGAGCTGGCAGCACGCGGGAATGCATCGAACTGGCAAAGGAAGCAGCTAACGCCGGCGCCGACTGTGCTATTGCCATCTGCAGCGGATACTTCGCAGGGGCACTCGCTGGGAACAAAACGGCGCTCAAGGCGTTTTGGGTAGAAATCAGTGAAAAGAGTCCGATACCTGTCATGATCTACAACTGTGAGCAACACCGTTCGGATATAAGTATAATGGCTGATTTATCTATCTTGTCGAAGACCCTGGAGCAGCTGGGGGAATCAACCTGAATTCTGATCTCATCACTGAGCTCGCCGTGGAGTGTTCCAATCTAGCTGGTGTTAAACTCACGTGCGTTCATGGAGACTAATGCGCTCGATCGCCGTGTTAATTTCAATGTACATGTTGCATAGGTGTGGCGATGTAGGAAAGCTGACGCGTATCGCTGCTACTGTCTCCAATCCTGTATTTTCTGCTGCCCATCCACGAAAGAACGAAAACGCACCATTCCTTGTCCTTGGAGGATTCGCCGATTTCCTCCTCCCAGGTGCGTATGCTAATGGCCATGGTGCCATCACGGGTCTTGCGAACGTCGCGCCAGTAAGCATGGACCGCTGGATACGAGCTCATCGATACTCATGTCATCACAGCATACACTTGTGAAACTCTTTCAACTGAGTGAAGGATCTAAGATTGATCCGAAGCTTCTTGGCGAAGCCCAAATACTGCAAGGAATTGTTGCACGAGCGGATGCTACCATTGCCAAGGCCTCGATAGCCGGTACCAAGTTTCTGTTAGAGAAGCTGTATGGGTATGGAGGCAACCCTCGTCGACCACTCCCTCCCATTGAACATGCCGTGGGTGAGGCCTTATGGGAACACCCACACACTCGGGCACTCGTGGACATGGAGCGTTCGCTCATCAATACGGCCTAGTGCTTCTGTGGTTGTCGATATGGACGTAGCTAGCGAGGTTTGCGTGTGTCATGTATGCAACGAAGATCGATCGAAACAGAAGCATTCAGAGGTGGATACCCGTGTGTGCCCGCATGACTGTCCGAGGGCACGCGCCGGGAAGGGGTATATTCCAAGACCGTTGTGTGATACGGAGGCCGATCCGCCAGTGGGGATCTATCCGTCCAATCCAATTCGCGCGAGCTACACGGGACACTTCGGGTGCGCGGGTGCGTACGCAAGATATGACCTTCGACACCCGAAATGATGAGCGCGATACTGATGAAAGTAATGCCTGAGTGAGGAAGTTGGGGTCACAAGCAATATTTATGTAAACTGCCGCCAGGCTGGTAGCCTTGTGAACAGCCGTTTCTTCAACTACTACCATGACCATGTCGGCCTGCAGGCCGTCCATAAAGGCCATGAACTGCCACCGGTCGGTGGGCAGTATAGCATTTACTAGACCGCTTATTTCAGGTGAGCCTTAGAGAGGACGATCAACCTCACAGTCCTCGGGTCTCTCGTCATTCACCACAATCATTTCTGCAGGCATTCGGTCATTTCACTGGTCCATATACCGTAGAAATCAATCATTACCGTCGTCGGAGACAAACGGATCCGGTGCATACCATGGCCTCTATTGTCTGACGTGAGCTGATGTAGTGGCCCTGGGGGTTCTCACAGGTACTCCTTATTCCTTCCTGGTCGTCGGTGCTCCTAGAGAGACTTACCCAAATGAGCGTCGTGTCTCTCTTACTCCCCAGAATGTGGCTCTGCTGAAGAAAAAGGGATTCGATAGCGTTCTGGTCGAGAGGAACGCAGGTACTGCAGCGCAGTTCTTGGACGGAGACTATGCCAAGGCAGGGGCCACCTTAGTTTCAAAAGACGAACTCTACAAGAACACGGACATTTTGTTAAAAGTGCGACCCCCATCACAAGGAGAGGAGGTCGCCGCCTTAAAAGAAGGTAGTACTGTTATTTCTTTTCTATACCCTGCGCAGAACAAGTCGCTTGTCGAGAAACTGGCTTTGCGTAACATAAATGCATTTGCAATGGATATGATTCCACGCATTTCGCGCGCACAAACATTTGATGCCTTGAGGTGGGCGTAGGATCCGCGATCAGAGCGCATATTTAACGCAGTTCAATTAGCTCTATGGCCAATATTGCAGGCTACAAGGCTGTTCTAGAGGCTTCTAACCACTTTGGTCGATATCTTACTGGTCAGGTCACTGCAGCTGGGTGAGTGCCCGGCTACGCTCCCAGGGTAAGACGCGTTTCTGATGTCTTCCCCACAGCAAGGTATGCGCGAGCATTTTCTCCGTGGACTTCCGTGCATTTTACGTGTTTGCAAGGTACCCCCTGGCAAGGTTCTCATCATTGGTGCCGGTGTCGCTGGACTCAGTGCTATTGCAACGGTTTGTTCTCCCGAGCTGCACTTACATCATGAGAAAACAAGCTAAACGCGCGATAGGCACGTCGACTTGGTGCCATTGTCCGTGGATTTGATACACGCTCGGCTGCACGGGAACAAGTCCAATCTCTTGGGGCCGAATTTCTTGAAGTCAACATCCATGAAGAAGGTGGCGGAGCTGGAGGTTATGCCAAGGAAATGTCTAAGGATTTTATCGACGCTGAGATGGCCCTTTTCATGGAACAAGCTAAGGATGTTGACATCATCATAACAACTGCACTTATTCCCGGCAAACCTGCTCCTAAGCTGATCACAAATGAGGTCAGTGACCGTCCAATAATTAATTTGTGTAAGCTCACGTTTTTCCTGTAGATGGTCGCAGCAATGAAGCAGGGTTCAATAGTGGTTGACGTATGTTATTTTCTAACTTACCGGTTCTGAGCTCATGTTCTTGGTCAAGTTGGCAGCGGAGGCAGGAGGTAACTGCCAGGCCACTGTACCCGGAGAGCTGGTTGTCAAGGACGGGGTTACCATCATCGGTATTGCGACCCACGTGGAGATTGGCCGGATGCTTATTCACTCGGACAGGTTACACCGACCTTCCCTCGCGGTTGCCGACACAGTCGTCCACCTTATACTCAAATAACATCACGAAATTCCTTTTATCTATTGGCGAAGGCAATAACTTCGCGATTGACTTGAACGATGAAGTGATTAGAGGCTCAATTGTGGTACACAAAGGCGAACAACTTCCACCAGCTCCTCGTCCGGCTCCCCCCCCAGCTGCGCCTCCGACTCCCAAGGTGGAGGAAGTGCAAACTAAAGTCATAACTCCATGGCAGAAGGCCACTCGTGAGGTTGCTACGGTCACTGCGGGAATGGGATCGGCGGTTGCTCTTGGGAAACTCACTGGGGCCGCTTTTATGAGCAATTTCTTTACATTTGGGTTGGCGGGCTTGGTTGGATACCGTGTTGTTTGGGGTGTGGCTCCAGCTCTTCATTCACCACTGATGTCGGTCACAAACGCAATTTCTGGTTAGTCCATCTATGTCCGAAGCCTGATTTTCCGGTCTAACGAAGGTTGCAGGGATGGTTGGTGTCGGAGGTTTGTTTGTGATGGGTGGAGGCTATCTGCCAGAGACCATTCCCCAGGCACTGGGCGCCTTGTCAGTTCTTCTTGCCAGTGTGAACGTTGCTGGTGGTTTCGTCATCACGAAGCGTATGCTCGACATGTTTAAGAGTAAGCGCATAACCCAATATTTTTCGCCCTTGGCTCAATATGCGACAGGACCAACTGATCCACCTGAATATTCGTGGTTGTACGGAGTTCCTGCGGTTGTGTTCACGGGAGGTTTTCTAGCCGCAGCGAGCACTGGGATGGCTGGTCTAGTGCAAGCGGGTTACCTCACTAGCAGTCTGCTTTGCATCGGTAAGCAACATGCTCGCAGTTCCATTTCGAAACTAAGTGTAGTATATTGAAGGCTCTTTGTCTGGATTGGCCTCGCAAACCACCGCGCGCCAGGGAAATGCTCTTGGCATCCTTGGCGTTGGCTCTGGTATTCTTGCATCATTGTTAGCCGTTGGTTTTCCTCCAGAACTCCTTGCACAATTTGCAGGAGTTGCCGCCGTCGGTGCTACGATCGGTGCCATTATCGGTCGACGCATTACAGCCACCGAACTTCCGCAGATGGTTGCAGCTCTGCACTCTGTTGTTGGTCTTGCAGCTGTGTTTACCTCCATTGGGAGTGTGCTCGCTGACCCATCGCATCTCTCCGTACTACACCAAGTGACGGCATACCTGGGAGTTGTTATTGGTGGTGTCACCTTCACCGGTTCCGTTGTAGCCTTCTTAAAATTGGCCGGGAAAATGAGTTCCAGACCGTTGATGATGCCAGGAAGGCACCTTATTAACACTGGGCTTCTCGGTCTCAATGGATTAACAATGGCGGCTTTTGTTACCGCTGCGCCAACGGTGCCTCTCGCTGCTGCAGGCTACCTCGGTGCAAGTACGATTCTCAGTTTCATCAAAGGTTTTACCACAACAGCGGCGATCGGAGGGGCCGATATGCGTGAGTGTTGTCCCACAGTAGTGTTCTTGATCTGACTCCTCCGCTGGACGTTTGGTAGCGGTCGTCATTACCGTCCTGAATGCTTACTCGGGCTTCGCACTAGTTGCGGAAGGTTTTATGCTAGACAATCCGCTCCTCACCACCGTTGGTTCATTGATCGGTGTTAGCGGCTCCATTCTTTCGTATATCATGGTTCGCAATCAAGTTACCTTCATTACATGCTGCTCACTTACCGGATTTGTAGTGTGTGGCTATGAACAGGTCCTTGACCAACGTTTTGTTTGGTGGCATTGGCACAGTCGCACCGTCAGAAACCGCCAAAATTGAAGGCACGGTCACTAAAACTACGGTGGATGATACAGTAGAGACCCTTGCCAACGCAGACAGCGTCATTCTGGTAAGCCATATAGCCCAGTTGCTACCTCGATCTTACTCGGTCTCTCCAGGTTGTTGGATACGGCATGGCTGTGGCAAAGGCTCAATATGCTATTTCAGAAATCTGCTCGATGCTCCGTGCAAAAGGCATCAATGTACGTTTTGCCATTCACCCAGTCGCTGGCCGTATGCCTGGACAATGCAACGTGCTTCTGGCGGAAGCATCGGTACCATACGATAGTGAGACACATTCCTGCTCTTAAAGGGCTCGATCATTGATGAATCTATTTGATTGCCGATTTACTTTCAGTCGTCTTGGAGATGGACGAAATCAACGATGATTTCAACGAAACGGATGTCACGCTTGTTATAGGGGCGAACGATACCGTAAACCCGATTTCTCTGGAACCCGGTTCACCTATTGCGGGTATGCCTGTCCTCCATGCATGGAAGAGCAAACAGGTCATCGTGATGAAGAGGGGCATGTCGAGTGGCTATGGTAATATATATATTGCCGCTGCGCTAACACGTTCTCACATGCATTCTGTAGCTGACGTTCCGAACCCAATGTTCTACATGCCGAACACAAAGATGCTGTTCGGCGATGCAAAGGATACCTGTGATGGTACGTGTCTACTCCTTCCTCATTGAATCTGTTGTTATATTTAATTGACAACGGTTCCAGCTATCAAGAGAGGTCTCGAGTCACGCAACTGAGGCCAAAGCTATTTCGCATTCTCACCCTCAGGGGAACAATTCTTTGTACATTGGATCTGTAGTCGCTCGTTGTATTATTGTTGTCATTACTAGCTTCCAGGTGTTCCTGGCTACCAATTGCAACATCTTTTGGTGCAGAGGTTTACAAATTTTAATTATTAACATCCTCTTGGAAATTGTTATATATCACATCGTTATATCGTAAAAGTAGAGCGCTATCGGCAGCCAGTGAGGAACAAGGTACACGATGATCTTGCCTAACCATGTACCAAGGCTCGTTTGGTTGTCGGGACGTCTAGTCCAAATGATTAAGTCCAAATCTAAGAAAGTTAAGAAAAAAGTCCAGTATGTCATAAGCGTTCGAATGACCGTTCTTTCGCCGCTGTGTCACGTATGATCACACGCAGAAGCTGCCACGCCCAACAGTTGGTGCTTCCGGAAGGCATCATGTTTTGACGATAGAGTAACCAAAGCGGGATGCAGTTGGACTGCGGGTGGGCTGGTTGTACAACCAGGTGGCGATAAGGACAACAACAGATCCGAGAATGAAGGTGAGGGTGATTTGAAAGTCGAAGAGTGCCACGGACGCGAGGAACGAAATCACGATGCTGAGACTCGTTGCAAAGCCTTTGAGAATGTTGTCAGAGTACTTGATGACCATGGCAGTCACCAGACCGCCAATGACTTGGATTGCGACAGTGGCCCAGGCCCACGCGCCAAAGTTTTGGAAAAGCGACTGAATAACCCCCGAATGGGAATGCTCGGTGATAAGGATGGGTACGAGTGCGGGGAGGAGGGAGAAGGCGGAAAGCTGAACGTTGCGTATCCAGAGGTCAGATTGGGAATTCTTCAAGACCATCTCGAAATAGACACCTGCGAGGCCTGACGTAAAGCACGCGGCCACGACGGCGAGGAAGCCTTTGAGGGCGTTCATCGAAGTACCCTCGAAAAGGAGGGAAGCAGACTTTGTTGGATCGCCCGCGCCAGTCTGAATCTGCACGATGCCCACTCCAATGGCGAGGAAGAAGAGGGCTACCCACTGGCTAGCGCTCAGTTGCTTTCTGAGGAGCAGGACAGAAAAGGCGGCCGTTGTGAGGATTTTCATCTGATAGCTGACCTGGAAGGTAGCGGCTTCTAGATTCGAGGCGGCAACATATTGCAAATTGTTCTGGATGACTTTTGGGGAAGGGGGTGAGCGGCGGGGAGGTTGATAGCAAGTGGGGGTACGCACCATAAAGGATGGCAGGTATGGACAGCTTCCAGCAGTCTGGGCTGAAAACCTCCCTGGCTAGCCTGCGTGTGCGGAGGAGTACCTTTGAGAAATTCCAGAAGCGGCCTTTGGTGAGAACGTGCTGGGGGGTGTCGGAGGTATAAAGATCTATTTGACAAAAGGCAATGGCGAGGGATATGGAGCCTTTTAAAAGCTCGTTCAAGAGAACGGCGGCAGGGGCGGAGTAGGATTGGGAAGGGGGAATATGAACACGAGAATAGTGCATTATTATCGTCAAGAGGGAGTTTTGCACGGCGAGTGTGACGAGCCTGGAGAGGGAGGGTTGGCAAGACTGCGGATCGGAGGGCAAGATGAGCGGCTCACGATATATATTTTAAAGGTACGCCGCATAGAGAGGGGACTGGGGGGGTGTCTTGGGCGATACCGAGCTCTTCGAACTCGAGCTGGACATCGGAGGAGCCCTTTGTTGGGTGGGCCATGACGTGGGGGGTATAAGTTAGCGAAATGGGGTTTGATGGAGGAGATTCGTGTTGAAAAAGGGCGACCAGGCCCAAACCTGAAGTTATACTAATAGTAGACCGACGTCCGCAGTCAAACCCGTGCGTGTTCAAGTCCAATTTATATTTTTTTACTCAGTCCGCAGCGCAGCGCTCCTCTTTGCTGGACGCCAAGGCCAAGATACGATCATGATCATGATTCAAGGTATGTACTGTACTACAAATCAATACACCGTAACCAAGTGCTACTAACTACTACTGGGCCGCCGGATCTAATGTCCGCGTCCTCCATCGTATAGCCCATAGATGCTGTATGTCGGGCTGTGGTAGTCTGCGTACCCTTCAGGGTCCCTGTGTTGCATTGCCATCTGCGCCAAGGATGGTATCGGTGGTGGAGACGGCACTCTCGGTGGCTTATCTTCAACCACCCTCTTTTTTGGATTGCACTTCGCTGGTCCTTCCATCGTCCCCTGCCCCTCCCGTGCACGAGCGGCTTCACACGGCCGTATGTTCACCAACGACGCCGTAGACTTGGATACCGCAAAGTCCACCATCATCAGGTTCCCCAACGCCGTCGTGTCACATGGTGGGCTCTCACACTGGGAACTCCTTTTCGGAACTGGCTTTTTTTGACTTCGCCCTGTGAGTGTAACCTTTTTTGCTTCTCCGATCACACTCATCGAGTCGTCAGGATACAACGTGGGTTGTGGAGACGGTGGATTCGGCGATGTTACTCCGAGCGCCGAGACCAACTTCCTTCCTTGTCGTGATACCGTTTGTTCAACCCTATCTTGCTGAAATCGGATCTCGTCCCGTTCATGATCCACCTCGCGTTTCCCATAGTTCGTTGCGCCAGCGGCCGCAGATGTCCGAGGATATGATCCCGGCGTGTAGTACGTCGATTTGATTCGAGCTCGTCCAGTGTTAAGCTGTCTATTGGGTCCGGGTGACCCTCTCGGTGGTGATGCGGGTTCCATTCCACCGTACGCAAAGCTTTGCGATCGTCTCAGTGCCGCAGCGTCTCTGGCACTTCCGGGTGCTATCATGCTCGTCCTGTTCCGCGATTCCATCATTCTGTCTTTGTATCTTGATTCCGTCATGTTCGCCGGTTCTGCATGCGTGACGCCGTCTATCGCGAGTCCGACGTCGACCGCTACTTGCGAATATCCCCCTGGTGAATTTGGATACAGTGACATGGATACCGTGGAAAGCCTGGATACCGCACGAGTGATTGCGTTCTGGACTGGTTGCAAAGGCGCACAACTCTTTGTCTTCGAGATAGCGTTACAGCCTCCATACCCAACGAATGGATACTGTCCTGCATTTGGTCCTTGCACATGCGCCGTATCCTTATCGACTAGACCAATGTTACCTTGTTGGGTGGTTTGATTGACGGTCGCCTGAGAACTCGACCGTGTCAATGTCACAGTTGGCGCAGGCTTTTGGATCCCAGAATTGTATTGCGTCCACGTCCAGATTCCGGTGTTGCATTTCGCGTTCCGTGCATGGAGGGTGGGAGATGAGCAATCCTTGCCCCCGAATATCGGAGAGCCGTCACTCTCCACTTTGTCTGAGTCGTGTGGAAATATCCCATCATGAAGAATAGGCAGAGAAGGGGTAGGGGTTTTTCGTCGGCGCGGTCGTCTGATAAGTTTGACCAGGATAGCCACAACGATGAGTATGACACCACAACTAACAGCAAGTGCGATGATTGCGGCAGTGGACAGGTGAAAAGTGTGCGATTGATGACTACGATCACTTGAATTGCTGCTCGCCATAGTGACCGCCACCGGTCGAACGGTCGACGTTGGATGAGTTCGCGAGGATGAGCGAGCAGCTTCTTCCACTTCTGTGAGATTTTCTGTCTTTAAATATGGTAGTGGTACAAAGGTCGACTTCGACGCTACATGTGAGCGTGTCGAGGAAGCTTTCATCGTGGTAAAGGGCTGAGGAGCTGGAGAGGAGGATGCAACAAGCGTGGCCATGTCCGCCGCAGACGGAGGTGGCAGGCCGGTATCAGGGATCGGTGCAGGAACGTCCGTGATCTCGTGGGCGCTATAGTCGTGGTGAGGTACGGGTTGAGACGCCGGTGATAGTTTGGGAGGGTGTGACCGTGCGGGGTTGTCGGCGGGTTCCTTTGAGTTATCCGTGGAACTAGACATCAGCTTCTCGGTGTCATCCGCGGGCTGGGTGGCTGCCCGCAGAGATTTCGTGCGCGCGGGAAGTACTCGGGTAGGCTTGCGAGGCCTACGAGACATTCTTCGCGCTACGTCCGGCGTAAATAAATTGAAAAGAGCGACTAGGGTAGCGACAGATGAGCAGAGTGAGGGATTGAACAAGTGACAAACACGTGCCCAAAAGCGCGCAGCAGTCACGTGAATTGATTTTGTGCACGTGCAACGGTTGTGAAACGCGCGCTCAAAGTATTATGCAGGTTACGGTCTCCTTCTGATCCACGTTGAACCAACGGTTGAAAGCAGGGCAGATTTTTGAGTCATCAGTGCAGTGTGCTACGAATCCAGATCGTCCATGGACAGGCGCGTCTCTCTGTCTCGGAGTGAAGTCGTCGAGATTCCTTGACATTGCCTCTAGTGATGATGATTTTGTATCGCAGCCGACGCAACTCTTACATTACGCGCTAGCACCCGAGCCGCGAAGTCGGAAACAGAGCAGGGATCACGGAATGGCCTCGCTAAAAAACGACAGCGATTCAATAAATAATTTCTCCCTGGATTCGAGGGTAATCCCGGCGCGATCAGTGACGCCTCGTTACCACCTGCAGAGCTCGCCCTTGCAGAGTACTAAGGAGTGTGTATTGACCGAAGATCCCCGGGATGAAACACGTCAGAAGAATGGAGAACCAACGACCGCCATCCGATCGTCTACCAGCGGCCATGGTCCAGCCCAAGGGTCAGGCCCGGAACCTTTTCTACAAGGGGATAACCTAATATCGGCATCCATTGGAAAGGTAATCAGTGAGCCACTCTGAAAGCTTTCTCGTCATCCTTATATTTACCTCGTCTCTAGGTACAAGCACCGTATCCTTCCACTCTCCCCCCAACACATTCGCGGTTCACTCTCTTTCTCGACCAACAGAGTCCATGCCTGTTGGGAACAGACATTTTCGTCGCTCCCCATCCCAAGACTCCTTTGCGAGTCCCGTCTTGCAAGATCCCGCAGCACAATATGTTGCGTCGACAGAGCAGTTTAACATCCCACTCTCTGATCTAGGAGAGACCCCAACTCAGGAGGCCATTCATTCGCCCACAGATCCAGAATTGACGCTCCCGGATGCCGGTGAACACCAAGAAGCCTTTGATGCTGCCATTCGCCAATACGAAGCAGACAAAGCAAACAAGCTCGCTTCCAATGACCGCGGCAATGTCCTCGTTGTTGCCACTCCAGATAACTCCGGTGAATCTTCAGGCACGTCGCAGCATAATCGCGACGTTTTGTTTTCTAACGGTAGCACAGCATTCGCCGCTCGGGAACCCAGGTTCGAGTTTAGTGGTTCATCGTCTTTTGATAAGATGCTCGACCGGGGTCTGATTGATTCGACTCCTGAGTCCAGTCAAGTGAGCCAGATAGAACCTCTGCAGGACGATGCTCTTACCGATATTGGGAACCATGCCGGAGATGGCTTCCTTACCACACCGTCGCTAAGTGGAAAACCACGCTCACCTTCTCCGTCGTTCGACGACTGGATTGCTCCCTCTCCTAAGGCTACCGTCGCATCCAGCAATCCCAGGAGTTTGTTAAGAATGGTGCATCCGAGTAACCAGTATCGGATTGCCAAAATGCGGACCTTGGCAGGAGACGTAGAACCTCCCTCGTGTGTTACAGCTGGACTGGAGACGCAACCTTGTCATGCCGGAAGATCAAATACTGTTTCACCAACTCGGCCGTCGTCACGCCAGATCAAGGCACATCGTCCCACTCAGAGAGTGGACGATCTCAATGAACCCGAAGATGGGCTGGATGTCGTCCCCGACTCTGAACCTCTTCGAGCTGGGCTCGGTGTTCAGACACCAAGTCATTACGGAGCTGCAGTGCAAAGTCCACGGAAGAGACCTTTCCGCCCTCTCAGTCCAATGCCGGTAAATGCATCGGGAGATCTTGTTCCTGATTCTTTGGAAGCCGAGGATAGTGAAGCCGAAGTCCCGCTGGCGGCTGAACTAGTATCCAGAAACCCAATGAAATCTGTAGCTCCCATAGGAAACATGATAGTGCAAGATAGAAAAACAACAACATTTTCTGTAGCTCCTGGGAAGGTGATTTGTGCTGTTCTTTCGATATTCATAGACTAACTTGCTTCCGTAGGCCACAAAACTGGTTTCTGAAAGGCAACCTCAAAGGCCTACTTCTAAGAGTTCCAAAGTGAAGTCTTCAAATCCGGATCCCGCAGAAGTTCCGACGTCGCTTCCCGAACAAGACCTACCGGCTGAGTCACTCTTATCCGGGGATCTTCCTACCACCACAGCGAGTATACCACCCCCTTCCAAGAAGAAGAAGGGGAGGTCGAAAGCTGTGGAGCCTTCTCGTGCACACCTCGCCACTGCGACGAAATCCGTCGTTAGTAAGAAGCGCGCTCGCAGATCCGATACCGAGAGCTCTGAGGATTCGGGTCGTCAATGTACTAGGGACGAGGGGGATTTGCGACTCAGGATCCAGAAAGAGGAGGAAGAAGAGACCGGATCATCCGATAACCATGTCTCGCCCCCACCGCCGCCCCCAAGGCCAGATGTGTCGCGTAAAAAGAGAAGGTGCACTGAAAGTACAAATCCAGCTCGCGGAACCTCAAAAGCTTCGACCTCGTCTCGAAACAATCCATCCGACACTCCCGTAGTTGCCACACGTTCGGCCAAGAGGTTACGTTCTGCCGTTCGTGGACTGACAGCCGATCCTGCCACGCGAGTCTTCGCGCTATGGAAACAAGATGGACATTATTACTCTGGCGTCGTTCACTCTTGTGGACCAAAGAACAAGTATATGATCAAATTTGATGATCGAACGGAAGATGAAGTCGAGCTCAAAAATATGCGCCGCCGGGAGCTTGTGGTTGGAGACAGAGTTATCATCATCCAGGAAAATATCAAGGGGGTGGTTACAGACGTCAGCTGCGCAGATTCTCGTGACACGATCACATTGGAGGCTGATAACGGAAAGGCGGTAACGACTCGTTCAGTAGCATTCGGCGATATCCGTATTGCTAACCGAACGATCCAAAGCCAGTGGAAGAAGCGGATGGTTGCAGCCTCAAATATCGTCACTCTGGTCAAGCCAAAACCTCCCATTGACTCAACACCATCCAGACAGTCGGTCGCCAGTACAACACCTGGCAAGGTTCAACAGGAGTTAGTCAAGACGGGTTTCGTAGTCACCATTAATCCCAAGAATGACAAACCTGTTCAGACGAAAGACGAGGCGATGCGTGCCATTAAACAGCGCGGAGGGCTTGTAATCGAAGATTGGTCTAGCGTGTTCACCATGGAGGGAAGACACAGTCAATCCAACAAACGGTGGACCGCGACGCCACAGGATTTTCGTTGGAAATTGGAAGTGAACCTGGATCGAGTCTTCCTTCTATCCGATGATGCGCATCAGAAGCCTAAATTTCTTCTGGCACTTGCATTGGGGATCCCTTGTATCTCGTTTGATTGGCTGTTGAGGGAAGAGGAGTTCTCGTCGGTATGTGTTTTGCGCCTGTCAGGATTTTGCGGTAACGAACAGAATGCATGTCAGGACTGGCAACCGTTTCTTCTCCCAGCAGGATATTCTGACACATTGTGTGCCAGAATCTCCCAGCGCGTTGATCTTGACTGGGGGAATTGCACCGAGCACCTCACTGATATCATGGAGAATGCAGTACCAACCAAGTTGTTTTCTCAGAAAACGTTGCTGTGTATTGGTGCAGAGCTCGTCCCGCTTCCAAGTCGATCGAAAAAGGTAAACGACTGAATGCATCAATTGAATGTGAGGTACCTGATGGCGAATATTGCAGAACAATCTCGACGAGGCTAGTCGATATGTTCCGTGGATCATTTTATGTATGGGGGCGGCTAAGGTCGAGGCAGTTGCGGACGCAAAACAATTGTCCGCTGTTGACATGCAGGCCTTTGACTACATTGTTGTCAAGGATACAGATGACCTCCAAACCCTCAAGCTGGACGACAACAGTGGCCATGTCGTGAGAGACGTTAACTGGGTCAAGGAGTGCCTGGTTTCGTCGCGCATCTCCATCCCCGAGACTAACATCTAGTTGTATATATATGTACTATTGGTTTACTCCCTAGCGTACGTTGGTGTAATGAAAAAGAATGCCGGAAAAGGAAGTTTTGTCTCGTTGGCCAAAGTCGCGTAACACCCAAAGCAAGTTCGGGCTATCACCTCTTGACCACCCACATGTCGGACGGCCCACAAGAGTACGAAGTCGGTTAGTGTTTTCAGTATCCATTTGAATCCATTTGAACCCAGCTTTCCGTGTGCAGAGTCCGTCACCAGGGCTCGTGTCCACGACAAGAAGGGAAGGAAAATCACTTGGGTACGAATCATATTTACTCAATACTTCTCTCGTATTGAATCGATTTGTGCAGAGATACTATGTCAAGGTTTGTTCACTGTCGTCCTCTAACTCGTCACCCGTTGACCTCGGTCATGCCACAGTGGAAAGGGTATGATTGGAACGACAGCACGTAGGTAACTTCCGAGAACCGACCAGAGCCCTGACGGATTTGCTCGAGTTTAGTTGGGAGCCTACAGATTCGTTTCAAGGAGGGTCCGAACACATTCTAGAGTCTTTCTGGGAGCGCATCGACACAGGTGGTAGAGATATCTCCGACGCTGCTGCATTCAAGAAGGGGGAGGAACTGCTCATCTCTGGGCCACCAGGTATCTTCTTGCCTTCGTAGTATCGTTGTGACGTGTAGTTGACATTGATTACTAGGTAAAAAGCTTCTCAAGAGGAAGGTGAACCCCGATGCTCCAGGTTCAAATGGGGCGACCATTTCAGCTCCGCCATCGTCTCCCCGAAAACGCCGACGTGTGCAACTCGCTGGTGATAATGAACACTCGAAACTAAAGCGCACGGTGTCTACTGTCATTTTGAAAAAAGGCGGGTCATCTACCCAGTCACGCAAACGGAGAAGAGCGTCTTCTCCAGGTCCGCGAAAATTAGCCCTCAAACGTCCTCCATCTGCGGGTGACTCCCAACCCGACGCAGACGCGGATGGTGAGACAGATCCAGATGTAGTCGAAGTGGAAGATGAACTCATGCAAGTAAGTCCGGAAGACGCGGAAGAAGATACCACCCGCGCACGCTACGCGGGAGCGGAAAATGGAACGTCAAATGAACCCGAACTGATAGCTTTCGATGATCTCGAGCACTTCTACAGCGGCTATCCTATTGACATCGATCAAAATACGGATGAACAAGTGGCTGCGGAAAAGAGGGAGGCACCGCGACGACCACAAACCTCACTATCTGTTGGCTCTGTGATTGCTGATGACGCATCTAAAGTTCAAGCCCCTGCCTCGCCAACCGTCAGTGCCTACGATCCTCTCTTCGATTCGCCGGAACATTTCCCTGATAAAGCACCGGAGACGCAGAGGAGCCCCATCCTTCCTCATCATCGCGCCAGGACTGCGAAACCACTTGTCAAACTCATCGATGCACCGACAGCGGAAGGCAATGACAAACAATCTCCCATTAGTGCAAAGGCTCGCTTGTCCTCCCACCCCACCATTGAACCCTCTACCAGTGGCTCGAACGGTGATTTCCGCAAGCGCGGCAGAAAGCCTGGTCCCGGTCGTTCCTCTGCCAGCATGATCCTCAAGCCCCGCAGCTCTTTGCTCACCGCTGCGAGAGGTACTCTGAAAAGTGTCAAGGGGAAATTTGCAACCACCACGAAAATTGATCAACATGATGAGATCGAAGATGTCCCGGCCGCTTGCGGCACGAGCGAAAGAGACAAGGTTGACGTCACGTCATGGAGTGACGAAGACGTGGACCAGGTTCACCAGACAACTCAGTCTGGCGTCCCTCCATCTGGAGATGAATTACTCAAGTTGGCGGGGCTCAAAGCAGATCCGGAGCCTCTTCCTGACTATGAGGACGATCTCGTGGGACAACCAGAGGAAGTCCAGAAGACTCAGATGCCGAATGTGGCGTCAGCACCAGCAGAGAAAGACTCAGTCGACCATTCTCCGGCCGAGGCTAAAAAGGAGTTCGAGACAAACGAGACAGTCGACCGTGTTGCGGATGACTCACCTTCTGAGGCTGAGGCGAGGCAACAACCTTCAGGTCCGGTTGTCGACAATCCTGCCGTTCCATCTGTTGCTACTACATCACCAGTGGACGAAGTCGTGAAAAAAAAGTAAGGTATACGACATTTGAATGGCCGAACAAGCATTAATTTGATGTGTGCAGCATCGAACTCGCCAAGGAGCACCTCTTTCCCTCCAGCCAAACACTTTCCAACTCAAACAGCATATCCACTCAACCGTCTTTCCGCTCGACCATCTTTGGTCCATTGTTAGTCCCGGTCACCCCGCCGTCTGCGTTGTACTGAATAATCCTTCAGATACCAAGGTTCCGCAGCAAACCATGCGGCGGTAGCTAAAGACGAGTTAGGCGCGTTCATTTATTTGACAGAAATTTAACTCATTGGTGCCATAGGTTATCGACGACCTTCAAAGTGATCCTTGGTGATGGTGTGGAACTTCCAATGGTTCTCAAAGACCGTAGCGAAATCAAAGCACGGATGGGTGACATCCTGATTGGCAACTCTTCCGGCAGCAAAGTAGCACTCTTTTACTCTGCCGAGGATGCACTTGCCATGGCTAGCACCTTGAAGGGCGATGGTACCGCTCGAGTTGTTCTCGACCCGTCTGCGGAGGCGATGCAGCGAGAACGGTTCTCAGCATTCCTGCAGCGTTTTCAGTCATCCCACACGGTAGAGTACACACCATCTGGCATTGACCTATGCTAAGTCACGTTACCTAGCTTATCGCGCCTGTCGGGAAAGAAGTCTGTGTGCTCTACTCGTCCGAAAATGCCGGTATCGCCGAGAAGCTGGGGGCTCCCACCAATTTGAGAGGGCTTTCTGGCACAATTCTGATTTCGCATGCTTCGATCGAGAATCAGCTTGCATATGTGGGCGCCATAATGAAGGCGACAGCTCTTTGACCTTGACCATGACTGACGCTCGTTAATTTACACGCCGTGTTATATCTATATTTGGTAATTTGACACATGTGTATGATAAACAGTTGTAAATAATTGACATTGATATCTTGGAACGCAACATGCAAGCTCGCACGGCGCAAAAGCGGTCTGGGGAATCTTCTACCCAGCAGCTTCCCAAAACAAAAAAATTACGCTTTGTGGACCCCAGCGATGACCCTGTAAACTTTGCCGAAGAGGTTGACAATGCACTCGAGAACCCGTCCGCGAAGCGTAAAGGACGCGTACGAAACGAAGGATACGAGAGCGATTCGACCGACGACGGAGAGGGCGTTGTCTACAGTCGCAGAAAGGACGATGCCGGAGCAGATGAAGACGAGGACGACATGTTCTCCATGGGAGAAAAGGCAGCCAAGAAAGACGATCCAGACAGCCCAGGTTCTAAAGGCAGGGATGAATTCTTGCGCCTGGGAGACATCGAGGGCCAAGAGTTCAACGAGTCTGGGGAGGAGGACGAGGATGAGGATGAGCCGGAAGACGAGGACGACGCACTGCGGAAGCAAGTCGGGATGGGGTACGAATTGTCATCGTTCAACATGCGGGAGGAGATGGAGGAGGGCAAGTTTGCTGCGGACGGGACATACGTGAAGACGTTTGATCCGCATGCGGTGCATGACCGCTGGATGGATGGCGTGGACGAAAAGGAGATCAAGATGGCGCGGCGCAGGAAACGTCACCAAGACAGAATACAAAGGGAAAAAATAAAGGCAGAGGAGAGGGAGCTTGAACAGAGCGGTGGCAAGGGCGCGCTGGAGCTGCAACTCGTCGGTATGCTCAAGCGTGGCGAAACGGTGCTGGAAGCGTTGCAACGGCTGGGGGTCAAGTCGAAAAAGAACACTGGGTATGCTCTTCGCCTCAGAATTACTCTGTCGTGTGCTAACTACAGGCAGAAAACACACCAACGGTGCGTCAAAGGATGACTCGAGCATGGCGGTGGACAAGCAGCCATCAAAGGGTATGACCGACATAGACCTGATCACCCATCTCGCATCGAACATCATGTCGCTTGGAGACACCGACATCTATTCGAGAACATACGAAGAACTCGTCCGCGACGTACGATCTAGTGGGCAGGTCAAGGGCGATTGGGTTCCCCCTTCCGCTGACGTGAAGTATGAGTTTATGTGGAATGTAACAGGGCAAGAGTCAGGCGAGGCGTATGGGCCCTTTGGGGAAGAGGATATGAAAACTTGGTTCAAGGCTGCGTACTTTGGAGTATCGGGGGAGAAAGTTCAAGTTCGGACAGTTGGGGGTGTATGGGGCGAGTGGGACGATATCGTGACATGATTTCGATGGCATTCAATAATTGTGTATTACAGTAGCATTTGTAAAGTATTTTCGTGCATGGGCAACATTAGTACTCCCCTTGTATAAATAGTGTGATATCATGCCGTCACTCAAGGAAGCTAATGTGAGGTGAATAAATAACCGAAATGCGATAACGTTAGAGCATACAATGCGAGATGAGATAGCGCAAAACGAAATAGCAATAGATCATGCAACGTCGAGCGTTTGAGCGTCTAGACATCCTTGTCAGGAGTTGTGGGTTTTTTACGCCTGAGCGAAGAGAATATGCGCAAGGAACCTTTCCGCTTCGGTGACCGCTTCGACTCCAGAGGAAGATGTCGATTACTTTGTCGGCGCTCGGATAGATTGCTTTGCATCCGACGCATTGCAACACCGTCTTCCTCCGTCGCAAAGTCAAAACCGCGATGTACGGTACGCACACCGGTAGACATGTCCGTGCGGCTCACGTGCAACCTTTGAGGTTCCAAGGAGAGCGATTCCATACTATAGTTCACAGCTACCCCAGCCCCTGCGGTACCCGAAGGCACAGATGAAACGGAGACTGGTCGTGATACTCGAGATGGCGGCCTCCATCTCGACATGGAAGAACGTGGGACTTCGCCACTGTAATCGCTGCGCAGGGTAGCCATGTCGAAATCTGGTTTCGTTTTTCTGATATAACGAAGGATCTCCAAATCACCGGGAGCATAGCCAGTTTCCCACGCGCGGTATAGATACCTCGGTAATAGCGCGATGACAACACAAATTGGCTGGCATAGCCAAAAGTAAGCGGATCCGAACAAGAACCGGTTGTTGCCGTACACGTCAGTGACAAACCAGCCTGGGCTGATGGCGTTATAAACCAGCTAAGAAAGCGATGAGGGATCAAACTGAAGGGAGCGGAGAAAAGGTCTGTACCGTATAAATCAACAGCAATACGATGCCTAGAAAGACTGCGAAGAAGACCCAGCCAGTCCATACGTTGGTGTTGAGGCCATTGAACAGGCTGACAGTGATCACGGCAGCAAAGACTATTGTCTGTGGAACATTAGCAAGTCGCGGCCAGGTAAAACAGAATAGCTTACCGTACTGTATTCGTACAGCTGTATACCGTAACCGTCGGGTCGTATAGTGGTGGTGAAATACGTATAAGTGATAAGGAAGTACAACGAGACGGACTTGAATGGGGGTCAGTGACCAACGATCTACAAACTACAGTAACGCACCTGTATGATGCCGTCGATCATGTAGATGGAAAATAGTTTCAAAGAGAACCACGTCCGTTCACGACCATATCGGTACAGCTCAGGGAAGGTCATAAGAACATCAGCATCTAGAGGCGAATAAGATGAATGCCTTCCATAACCACGTCAAGACCACGTACCAACTATACGGTCAAAGAGACCAATGCCCAGCACAGGTGCGATAGTCCAAAATGAATTCCAGAAAAGGAGGTAAGTGTACTCCCAGTTACTGTAGGAATGAGTCTTTGGGCCGAAGAACTGGACATGAGGAACGTACTATGCCGAGCTCCAGCCGCAATAAATTTGGAACCACCAAAGTGCTCCTACTGCTACGATATTCTTGTAGAAGAAGTTGACGATCCTGAAATGAGCCCAAGTTGACGTATTTCTGGTTGATGTGATCAATGATGGCTTACATAGATCCGTTACGCGCATAAGACCAGTGACCGTGAACGAGCAACAGTTTTTTGAGAAATCGGAACTGAAACAGTCATCGGGAGGTGTTCGCGCAAGGAGTAAATAAGGACAACGTACTTGGGCAATCGCATAATCGGATGAATTCACAGCTTGCAAACCTTCCTCACCAGCAATGCCGACTCCGACATCAGCAGCTTGAATCATGCTGACATCATTGGCACCATCACCGATAGCGAGCGTCATTACGCGAAGACTATCTTTGACGAGTTTGACGACAAGGGCCTTTTGAAGGGGGGAAACACGACAACAGATGACGCCCTCGCATCGAGTCCCGAGATGCAATAGTAATCGCTTGTTCTGTTCATCCGAGAATACCTATACGCGGCGTAAACATTGGAAGACCGCTCGTGAACACACTCACATGGCCCAAGGCTGTGCCATCAATAACAAGTATGTAACCTCCTGGACGCGTACCGTTTCCTTCGCCAACGATGGAGGGAACACTGGCGTTTAGACGGCGAAGCTGGTACGGACCATCCGAGGCTTCAAGGTCAGTGATCCCATCCTTATCCAAAACGTCGCTATCCCCAGGAAAGAACTCCTCGATAGCTGTGGCCATCTGCTGGTAGACCGAAGGTCCCACATCTCCACCGCGAATAATGATGATATTAGCGTCGTCCGCAATAAGATTTGTGCTGTAGCCAATGGCTGCGCGGCGAAAGGGTAAGTGCAGGTGAGGTGGACAGTGAAATTGGACAAATACCGATCGCAGTCTCCAGCTTGTCGCCGGTGGCAACCCAGACTTTGATGCCCGCAAGCTTGAGAGCGGCGATCGTTTCAGGAACCCCATCTTGCAGGCGATCCTCGATGGCAGTAGCTCCCAGCAGACGAAGATCTCGTTCCATTTCGCCGCACACCTCTTCCACTTTCTGTGATCGATCCTCGAGCGCAGTGGAAGCCTCGTGATATCGTTCGCTCCAAGTTTCATACTCCTCATCTGGAGGCAGAAGAATGAATACGTGGAAGTGGCGAATAGAGTGTACATACCCGGTATCACCTTGTAGGCCAAAGTGAGCGTTCTTAGCCCCGCGTTGGCAAAGTCGTCGAGGTGTCTCTCGGTGATGCGTTTGAGTTCGTCGCCACCCGACTTTAATCTCTCAAAAATGACGCTATCTGCCCCTTTTGTCAAGAGGAACAGGCGTGAATCGTGCTCGTCAAGCTTGCGTACGATGATGCTCATGCGCTTGCGTGCACTTGTAAACTCGAGGATGTCAAGCAGCTCGAAACGTTCAATGTCCCTTGAGAATGGCGTCTGGAGCATGAGTGTCTCCCTATCTCGACCGCGGAAGACGAATCCGACGTCTGCGGCCGCTTGAACGAGCGCTGCTTCATCGGGCGATTGAGCCTTGTACTCGATAACACCAGTCTCGGGATCAACAGCAGTCAGGACGGTGTGACACAACGCGAGGACGGAAAAGAAGCCGTTTAGCGCACGGGCCTGTGCCTCGTTTTCGGAACCAGGTTCGGCATTGACAGCGCGAGCCAAGTCTTGGCTGAGCTGTTGGTCGCTGAAATGCCTAAGGACCCCGTTGGAGAGCTTGATGCCGACGGGTGGGTTGACATTGCGAGGAGAAGAGCCAAAGGAAGAGTCGCGGCTCTCGGCAGTAGGGTCCTCGAGTTTTTTGACGTCCAGTTCCTCGTCCTCTTCCGGGTCACCATGGTAGACGGCACCGCCGACGGAACACTCTCTGAACACCATAGAATTCTGTCAGAGGCCGTGTCAGGGACGATTACCGAATATGGCAACAGGGGCACGTGCCTGTGTTAGGGTCCCAGTTTTGTCAGAAAAAACGTAATCAATCTGGCCGAGGTCGTCGGATAAATTGTAACTCCTGGCAAGGGTGGGTTGATCCGTCTTCCTGTAAAATATGTCGTAATCAAAATAAATAAAGAGCGCCTGACAGGTTTTCACAGCCTCTATGGATATGTAGAGTGATATCGGGACGACGTTCTGGAAGCTAAGGGAAGGCATGAGTAAGCATGAAACGGAATTGAAAGCAGGATACACACGTGATGAGAGCAAATGCCCAAGTGATGAGTCCGTTGATGCTAGGGTTGTCATACGAGGTGCTGTCGCCGTAGAGCCATGGAGCACCCTCCGAGTAAAGATGCTTCTCGATCTGGGAGTCGGCGATGCCACAGACGGTTGCCATGAGAGCAAGCAAGGCGAGGTTGACGAGGCTGGGAACGGGTAAGGAACGTCAACGGAGAAAGAGAGGGGGAGCATACACTTGTGGATTGATCTGGCGCTCTACCCGGCTACGTTTGCTTGGCGTGGCGCCCGAGTTGAGAACGATCTTGGAATCAACGCCAGTGAAGAGGACGAGGCCGATAACCCAATCGGTGTTGCGGAGGATGGTGCCGCGCAAGAGGACCATTTGAACATCGACGGGGGACTTTTGAGCATCGCGGGAGACGGTAGCGTCGAACTTGTACATGTTTGTGTCGGGACGATCGCAATCGACAGAGAAGGCGTTGGCGGGGTTGGCGCAGTCCTTGGCAGAGTGGAGGTCAGCGAGTGCGGGAGATGCATTGCGGGACTTGAGGTTGGTCTCTCCGTCCAGGTTCTTTGTTTCGACAAAGGCGACGTTGTCATCCTCGGAGGTAGCGCATACCAGGACGTCCGCGGGGATCGGCTCGTTGTTCAAGATCTTGACAAAGTCGCCGACGCGGACGTCCTCCCAAAGGGACTTGGACCAATATACGGATTGATCGGAGGAGTCATGGTCGAATTCGATGTGAGAATGGTGCAGAAGAGGCGGGCGTGAGACGCGGTTGGGAACGATACCCCTGACAAAGGTACGAGTCTTGGCGCCGGAAAAGTTTGGGTTGGACCAGGCTGGACCGGCGAGGACACGGACGGGAGAGTGATTCACGCGACGGTCCGACTGGTGGCGTTTAATGTCCTCGTAGGCATCCTTGATGGCGGTGATGCCGAGGACGATGATGAGGGGCAAGATGACGAGGCCGGGAGAGATGGTGGAGAACTCTGGAAAGAACTGGAGGATGGCTATGAAGAGAAAGAAGCTGGGGGGGATGTGAGGAGGAGAAAGGGGGAGGGGGAAGGAAAGGGGGCGTACATGTTGGCGATGCGACGAAACTGTTCGAGGAGGTTTCTCGGGAGAAAGGTGAGGATGGTGTACTTTGAAGATATGACCTGGTTAGTAGGATATACGTAGGGCTTGAGGGGTCTGTGCTTGTGGTCGTAGTAGGATTCTGGGAGGGGCTGGTTGACGAAGACGGTGCGGGGGAGGGACGGGCCACGACGGGGGGCGAAGAGGGACTCGAACTTGATGGGCATGGCATTCGTAGGCGGGGAAGAGGGGAAGCGAATTAAATATGATAACTTATATTATATACACACTTGAGAAACGGATTAGCAATCGGACTGGCGTCAGTCAATGAATCCCACAGTACACAAACTTGGTCGTGTCGGACAGATGACACACGTCTGCTCAGTCAGTCAACAACAGCCTTGCCATTCGGATCGGTAACGAACGTCGAATCAGGACACGGGAAAAAAGGGAAAGAATGTAAGAAAGAGGAGAACGTGTCAAGAACATCCATCAAAACCAAAAATTAAAACGAGTGCGGCGCAGGGTATCCTCTCCAAACAAGCAACATCGTCTATTGGTTCGTCGCAGGCCTCTGCTGCACACCCTCCTTCAACGCAAGCAGCTGCTTCGACCGGAACGCTTCGTAGTGGATCTGCGCCGTCGTCTCGATCAGATCTTGCAGGTGCGTCCGCGTCAAAAAGTTGCGCAGATGCATAAACTCGCAGTGGCTCTCGTCCTCCACGTTCACAACTCCCCAGCGATTCTTTCGTCCACGGACAGACTTGCCGTCAATGATCACACTCCGCTCGGATCCAACCACCGCAAACGGAATCATGTTCTGCAGGAAAAAAGTCAGCTTCCCCCAACATCCACCTCGTCCGACGCACCCGGATGGACTCGTTCAGCTGAACTTCCTCTTCGTCGTTTTCGTCCGTGTCGAACGGATACAACCGAATGTTGTGGTATACCAGCTCAGCGCGAATCTGACCCTTCGTCAGCGCTGCCGCTCACTTGACAACTGTCCCGCACCTTTTGCTTGAACGCCTCCCTCTCCTCCAGCGTCAAACTGTCCGCCTTGGCAATGACAGGAACGACATTGACCACCTCGCTCAGCTTTTTCATCACAATCACATCAATCGCACGCAGCGAGTGCCCAGTCGGGCTGATAAAGTAAAGGCAGCAGTGGATACGCGTGTCCTGAATGTACCGGTCACGCATGGCCGTCAGCTCCTTACGCAAGTACGCGCTGTGTTGGTCCTTGATGTACTTCACGATCGGATCCCAGCTGCATTTCACTTGAGAACACCTCCCTCCCTACACCACATCACGCACCAGTTTTCGTTGTTCACTTGATCCCCATAACCAGGCGTGTCGACAATGTTCAAACGAAGTTTGACCCCATTCTCGACAATCACTGTCCGGCCCGCGCATCAACACGACCGCACGTTATCCTCGAGTGAGAAACGCACCATGCGAAACTGCCTGAATCTCGGTCGTCTGTCTCACAGGGTCATCGGATTCCAGACGGCCCTTGGAGTCAATCAAGTGCGACGCAAAAATGGTGTTGATGAGCGTCGACTTTCCGAGACCGGTTTGCCCTGTGTTTCAAGGCGTCAATCGTGGTTCGACATGTTCAGACGACACCGCGACGCACCAACGGCGATGACATTGAACTGGAAGCCACGTTTCAAAAGCTTGTGCTCTATTTGTTGTGTGATAGAGTCGAAGCCGACGTAGGAAGTCGCGCGAATTTCCTCGACTGCAACAGCGGCCATTGTTTCAAAGGAGAGTCGACGTTGGGGATGATGAAAAAGTGAACCGAAACTCTCAAACGTCGAAAAACTTGCAATGTGGCGTCAAATTTGTTTGCCTGTTTTACCCTCCTTTTGGGGTCCCGTGTCCCTCTGACACCCTCTACATGTACTGTACATGTTCTCCATAGCATCTCCTCCTCCTTCCCCTCCTCCTCCTTCTCCTCCCCTTCGGCTCAAAGCATGGTTCCCAGCCTACCAGAGCCCAGCGTATAGATTATCAGCGCAAGCATAACGACGACATGAGTTCACTTGGCAAACGAACGCGGCGAGTATGACAAATACGGTAGACAAAATGCCGCAGCGAGCACCACGACTGCAATCGCAACCGCGGTCGTCGCTTTCGTGTCCTCGCCACTCTTCCGCGGTGCGGGTGGTCGAGACGCTTTCCACGTCCGCACGGGCTGCGTACTGTGTGTGGGAGATACAATCAATTGTACATACCCGATCGATTTCAACCCATGAACGCTACACGACACCGTCAGTCCCGTCTAGCGGATTCTCAGCAACACTCACTAATACCCGTCGATATTACGCTCGAGCTCGTCCTCCATGCCCTTTGGCACGCCTTCCAGCATGAACGTCACCCTTGTCGAATCCGAAGATTGCTCCAACGTCGTAGTGAGCGTTCCCTCGTGTTCTAAATCATGTCCATGAGGATCGTTCAAGACTTCTTCGTGAACATGCGTACCCGACGGCCATGTTGGGCTGGTCAACCTCCATGTTTGCACAATTTCCTTGCCTGGCGTTAGCGAGATATATCTACCCTTGACGCCTCCGCCAAAGAGCGAGTATGCCGTATCGGCCGTCGCCGCGGACTAAAGAAGTCGTAGACAGTCATTTCACGGTCACGCTCGCCATCTGCCAACGCACCTCTGCGGGCGCACGTGTCCATGAAGGAATACGCTGCGGGTCAGTGAGCAGTCCGAACAGATCATCAGCCGCAGCCATGAACGTTGCTTCCTTGATAACCTTGGACGTGTTTACAACCGCCGTCGTTTCTCCGGTGGACTTTGTTGGGGCGCACGCCGTTGGTGCTGCTGCGGAGACCGTGATAGGTGCAGTCGTCGGGACAGGCGTTCCTGTTCGACTGAGTTCCCCGTTAACTGTCAGGTCTTTACCGTGCTTATCGATGATTGCGGCGGGAAATTCGGCAAACTTGGCCTCGAGCGTGACAGGAAGCCGTTCCTTGGCAAGCGAGTGAAGCGCTATGACGGCAGGGTTGGTGCTCCCGTGGTCTGACCAGGTGTACTGTCACGTAGTGAGTCGCGATGAAGACGAGGTCAGGAACGAGGACGACTTGCGGTATAATCGGAGAGGCCGTCGAGAGTGATCTCATGAGACACTTCGGGGATGGTGACCTTGCCTGTCGTCTCGGTCCCATCGCTCGCGGTCCCAGACCATTCGACGGATATTTTGCAATCGTAAATGGTGATCAGCCTGTGGACATGAGACCAGACCTGATCAAGCGACGGTCGCGGACACACTTTGATTTACGCTGGCCGAGTTCCACGTCACCGTCTAGCCACGAGGTCGAGGTGATCTTGATGTTCTCCTGCCCGTCCCCTCGAATGAGGATCTTCGTGAGTTCATCCTGGAACCAGGTCTTTGCCCAGGATGTGACATTCTTGTTCTTCCAGTGCCAATTGGCGGTGGTACTCGACATCGACATCTTGGGAGACGGAAGAGAGTGATTGATGGTCACGAAAGCGCGCTGGGTTCAAAGTGTTGGTTAAGAGGTATCTCAACGAGCTCCAGAACATTCTACCGCCTGCCCGTACTCAAACACGTCGTGGCTAGTGGACTTGCCTAATGAATGAAATCCACATCCACATGGACAGCGCCGCATCCTGACATCGTAAACAGGCCGATACTATATGAATGCACTCTGGTGCTCTCCTGAGTCTCCCTCTCTCTTCACAGTTCACCATGACTTGCCCTCCTACAACACCGTCCGTGAATACTTCTCCGGTTGATGTTGCCAGTGCTTCCATTTCCTGGCACGAAATACTGCCACAGCGACCGTCACAGCCCAGTGGCCTAGGAACTAACATCATCAAAGGCAAAGCCGTCCAACGCAACCTTGATTGGACCCGGGATGCCTCCGAGTTAGAGCGTGAAGGCAAGCATCTGCCACTCTCTCCATCGCCCTGCCGTATTCATGTCCCCCATAGAGCTCGCATACCGACTGTTAGCATCACTGTCCCGTTCTCGACTAGCAACGATCCAACGTCGAATCGTGCCCCTTCTTCAATTCGACCTTGTGGGAGTAAGTTTCGTGTCTGCTCATTTGCTTCAACAGCCACATTTTCCCTCAGTCTCTGCCACCAGAATTATCTCTTCAAATACTCGCACTGCTTCCTGCATCCACACTCCTCAACTGTGCGCTGGTCTGCAAACGGTGGGATGTCCTTGCCAACGATCAGGCTCTATGGCGCAATCTTTGCCACGCCCGCGGCTGGTGGTGGCGGACCCGGATCATCAGCCCTTCCCTTCGCCAAAGTGACGCCGTCATCAGTGCGTCCAGTCCTGGCGCAACCCGCGAGGACAGGGAAGAAGATGAAGGCATGGGCGATGAAGAAGAGGGAGAGGACGAGGGCAGTGTCGTGGATACCGACGAGGTGATCCCTATCCTGAATGGGGATGTGAGCCCTGTCAATGAGTTCATATCTATGAACTTGAGTATGCAGGATCACGACTTCCAGAACCTGATTGGCCAGCTTGCTTCCGCCTCCTCTTCAGCGGCGCCGATGCCGATAAGCAGGACCAACTCAGCTGCCACCACAATCACCCGAACTTTCTCACAGCGTCATGCCTTGTCCGGCAGTTCTCGGACTGGTATATCCCTAACCGCCGACTACAAGCTTCTCCATCAGACCCAGACCCTTCTCCGCAGTCGCGTTCGTCGAGGCGCGTACCGTCTGCGCACCCTGCCAGGCGCCGAAGGAGGCGGTCACATCGCTGCTGTTTACTGCCTTGCGCTATGGTCTTACGACTCACCCTACGGTCCGGTTCAAGTGCTCTTCACTGGTTCTAAAGATCGTACGGTTCGTGAATGGGATTTGAGCGCCAACAGGGTCCGACGCAGGGTCGTGGGCATGCACGCGTCCAGCGTGTTAAGCCTGTGCGTTACAGCCACGATGGCACGAGTTCCTGAGGACGGTACCTGTCGATCAGTAGACAATACAAAGGAAGGGCACAAGAATCCTGAAGCTGGGAGCCTTGTGAGCGGTGGAAGCGACTGTCGTGTTGTCGTATGGGATCTGGCCAAATTCAGATTAATCAAGATATTGAAAGATCACCAAGACAGCGTTTTGTGCGTTCGGGTCGATGGTGGAAGATTGGTATCGTGTTCCAAAGGTATGTATATGATGAAACCAATTGCTGCATGACAATCAACATCATTGCGCAAGATCGAACCATTCGTACTTATGCTTTCCCTTGTCTCAAATCGGAGTTGATTCTCCGAGGGCACCGAGCAGCCGTCAATGCTGTATCAATTGCCGGTGACGTGATTGTCTCTGGGTCTGGAGATCGCTCGGTCCGAGTTTGGGATGCACGAACAGGGGCAGTGATCGGTAATTTCGAGGACCATCATGCAAGAGCGTGCGTCGTGTTGTCCTACATTGACAAATTTCTGATCTCGGCCGCCACTCACATTTTAGGATATCTTCTGTAGAGCTGAACTCACCGTTCATCTTATCGGGCTCCTCGGATAGGCACGTTCGCATGTTCGACATGTTGACTAA
This sequence comes from Boletales sp. KT-2023a, assembly GCA_038090395.1. NCBI lineage: Eukaryota > Fungi > Basidiomycota > Agaricomycetes > Boletales > Boletales sp. KT-2023a. The sequence continues at coordinate 160,877 of JBBPMP010000010.1, forward strand.
ACGAGGATGGTCTACTTGCCCAGAATTCGATAACCCGACTGCGGGCCAGCCGTTGAATCCCTTAGTCGTGGCATCAGAAAGCGTAGGTAATGGTACCACCACCTCTGCTAGCGCATTTTTCCTACATTCGTCGCTGTCGCAATCGGTTCAACCAGCACAACAACATTCGCACACATCGGAGAGTGAGACCAGGATCTGCAGCACCTGTGGCAACCGCGTTATTGCTGTGGGTGCTATTCGTGGGCCCGAGAGGCACTCCCATCCAGTGCGAAGCGTAGCCATCGGGGACGAATTTGCAGTAAGCGGCAGCTATGATTGCACTGTCAAGGTGCGTCCGAAAAGGAGCTTGTGTTGAAATAAATTGATCGTGCGGGGTAGGTGTGGGACAGGACATCCGGGGCATTGGTAGCTGACCTTACTAATGGACACACGGGACGGATCTTTTGTGTAGCCCAGGATAGCACGAAGGTGAGGAAAAAGAGATATAATCCTGGCCGCCTGATTAATGGGTTGATTTGTAGATCGTCTCGTGTGGAGAGGACCAGGTGAGGAGGCGATTAGTTGGACGGAGTTTACGCAATACTGACTGTTGGCCACACGACAGAGGATCTGTATATGGGATTATTCTCATGGGATCGATACCTCGTTCATCAAGCTGTAATGAGTCCGCCGGAGCGTAGCTTAATGTCCAATAATGTCCACATTTCGGATTCTATGAGAAGCGGATTATTGAGAGCGCAGTAAGTCACGGTTTCGGCGGCCACTTGTCACGGGGTGTCACGCGACACGGGCGTTAGGGGTATAAGTACCAATCCTATGTTCATCTCCGTCGTTGCAGTGGCTTACCATGAGTGCTCTTTCCCGCCCGCTTCGATCTGTCTATCTCGCACCTGCCCTGCGTGGTTTGCGCCGGTTCCAGCATCCGTCTCTTCAACCTGCTTTACCCCTTCTTCATACTCGCTTTGCCGCGAGCTCGGTTTCTGGTAGACCAGGCAGCCAGACTATCGAACACGCCCGGCAGAATGTCAAGGAAGAAGTCGGAAACTCTCTTACAGATTGGGCACGCTCCATCGCTGGTGGTGTATTCACGGTTGACAGTGTCAAGCCCTCCAAGGATTCCTTTGTAAGCGTTGTGCCAAAGGGCTACTCTTGCGCATCGCTAATCTGACGACTAGATTGGAATCACTACGGCCGTCGCCACAACAGTACCCACCCCGTACGTTGTCATGGGTCTCGCTGGTGGTCTGCCCTACGTCGCGTCCGCAGGGACCACCGTCTATCTTTCCTACCAGGCTGGCCTGGCTACCGCGGGCACGCTCACAAACATTGATCCAGGCGTCGCATTGACAATACTGGACCAAGCCCTCAACTTTCAAGTCACCTACGGCGCTGTTATGCTCTCCTTCCTCGGTACATGTTTTGTGTCTTCACTCGCCTCGCCGAGAATTCATTCATTTCGTGACAGGTGCCCTCCACTGGGGCATGGAGTTTGCTGGCCTCGGGGGCTACAAAGGGTACCCCCGTCTGATTCTGGGTGTGTCCCCCGCGGTACTCGCTTGGTCCACAATCACTCTCCAGCCCACCTCTGCTCTGCTGTGTCAATGGCTTGGCTTCACCGCGCTCTGGTACGCTGACAACAAGGCCACTGCGGCCGGTTGGGGTGAGTCTCGTTCTATCTGATGTCGTCATCCTAACTGAGTCGATCTTGCAGCACCAAAATGGTACTCCCAATACCGCTTTTACTTGTCCATCCTCGTTGGCACGTGCATCATTGGATCGTTGGCGGGAACGTCGTACTGGGGCCCGGTTGCAGGGCATGGCCTAGTATCTCATGACCTGGAATTGATTCGCGCAGAGAGGTACGCCACCTCCAACTACCAGATCTCTTTCTGTTTTATATTGATGGCCATTCCAGAAGGAAAATAAAACCTGAATATACAGGTGTCATTCCCGGCGACGTCGAAGCTGTTAAAGGAGGGCCAGAGAGCGATGCATACGTCGTAGTCCGCCACAAGACCAAGTCGAATGGAGATTGAAAGCAACGCTGCGGGGGCATCGAGTTTATTCCCATTGTAAAGTCAATTCGTAAATATGTACCACATCATCGATCAGCAGAATAGTTCCGACCCACCTTGTTGGCAGGCTAAAGTTCAGTATACCTTGCATGATACATGGCATCACATTGGATCCTTACAGGCTTACAGACGGTATATGATGCTGCTTGCCAAGATTGCACCACAACTCCAAGAAAGAAAACGAAGCTACTGCTTAGAGACCTGTGTAACACAGTTTATGAGAAGGCTACAAGCGTTACACTGTTTTATAAAATATCCGCGTTATGCGTGGATACACTTTGATCATTCAAACAAGGCATTGTCGCGGGCGGGGAGATGGGTATTATGCCAATAAATACTAGGCGGTGCGTCTGAAAGAAGGGTCAATCATCGGTTCAGCGATTTCAGACATGCCCACACTTACTGGACTTCGCGTGATGACAATCAATACCTCGTTCCATCGGGATTTAGGCTGCTCATCCTTGTTACGTTCCTCCAACCGAGGCCAGGGGGATCAGAAGGTGAAAAGTCCAAGCATTCACGGGGGACCATCCCCCGTTCACCTCTTCCATTTGCGCACAAGGTCCAGCCGTCGTCATACTGCTCGACAATGAGGACGCGTTCGCCTGTTGTGATGGAGAGTTCGTCCGGAAGGGTGGGTACGAATGTACACATGACGGTTGCTTCCATCTGTGCACGTGCGGAGGGCAAAGCGGAAACCATGCCTGCAGCACCCGGTGCATACGTGTTGGCGTTCCTGGGACCGTAGTTTGAACCGGGTTGTGTAGGGTAAGCAGCGAGTGGGGCGGGGATATTGTAGGCCGTTGGAGGGGGGGAGGGTACAAGATTGTGAGTAGACATAGTAGGGGGTTGCATGCGCACAGCGGGTGCAACAGGGGTAGAGTAAATGGGTTTTCCATGCGGTTCAAAGGGTGATAGAGGGGTATTGTTCTGTGGGGTGACCAACGTCTTCGTGAAGGACACCTCCCGACTGATATCTGGAAATTTGGGCTCGTCGGGGATACCTGCTCTCAGTCCCGGGGCTCGGTCCCATGAGATGTAGTCGCGTTCACGACGGCGGAGATAAGTCTTCCGCACAAAAAATACAATGAGGGCTACGCCAACGATGACACCCCCAGCGATGATTCCAGCGATTGCACCCCCAGACAGGCCGCTGCTGGTAGCAGCAGCCACTTGAGTGGTGGGTGTGGAAGAAGGGGTTGGGTTTGTAGACGATGTCAACGTGGTCGGTTGAGCGACAAAGGTTGAAGACAGCGCAGCGGGGGTAGATGACTGCGTGCTTGTAGATGCGGCCTGGATGGAGGCGGCGGATGAGGTGGTAGGAGAAGTGGAGGTGGTAGATGAAGAGTGAGTAACAGCGGCGGAAGCGCTGCTCGATGGCTGGGTTGAAGATACGGTAGTCTGGCTAGTCTGGCTAGTCTGGCTGGTCGCGGATGTCAGGCTTTGCTGGGTCGTCGTTTGGAGGATGGGATTGGCATATATTTTTGCTGGCCCTGGTTGTACATGCCCGAGGCGCTTGGCGTGGCGAGCCCGCTCAGCAGGAACGCGCCGTTGCATACTTTCGTACTTCTGAAGGAGAGCTAGAACGCACTGTAGTAACTAAAAAGAGCGTGAAGAATCGAGAGCGACCACCAGCTCGGGGCGAATTCAGAGAGAGGGAGAGAGAGAAAGAGAGCGACGAGGAGTTAAGCTTCAAGGACGAAACACAAGAAAAAAAAAAAAAAAAACTGCCGCCATGCCAACGACGACTTCGATACAAACGCTCGCTACAAGTAATGAAACAAAGAAGATAATCAAATATCGTGCATTAATGTTATACGTCCCCCGCTTTCTCAAGTTGCATCCTTTTCCTTGAACCCGCGACTTCCGTGTCCAAGCCTCGTTTTCGACCCCCCTTGGCCTCATCCAGAAACTTGTCTAACCCGAACACATCCCCCGAGTCCTTCTCAAACTGTACAGGTCCCTCTCTAACCTCCTGTTCACTCGCACCCTCAAAGCCCACACGGGTTTGACCCAGACCAAAGCGGTCATTGGATAGTGCCTTGCCGATACCCTCTTCTGTCCCACCTCCAAATGCCTCTTCACTGGACCCCTCAGCAGCAATGTTACCACGCGCCTTGTAGATCGCCGCTACCGCAGTCGACCCATGAAACAGTGGCCGGTCGTATAGCGCATAGCTTTCGTCATCCCCAAACGTACCACTGAGTTGTTCCCTGTTGAAAAGTCTCGAGTCCAACATGCTCTCCTTGGATAGCGTCGGCTTTGCAAGTCCGAGTGCGATTTTTTCGGAAATGTCACGATTTTGCTGGCGAGCAAGCATCTTAGCGCGCTGCTCCGTACCCATGTTCGACATCCGCATCTCACGCTCGCGTTCTCGGCGTTTTTCTGCACGCATCGTATCTCTAATCTTGGCAGCCTCTTCGTCCTCTTCATCTTCGGAATCAGGAGCGGACGATCCAGCCTCTGACTCGCTCCCATATCCTCCCAATGCTGAAGTGACGACAGCGCGAGATTCCGCAGTGGGTCGCGAGGACCCCGATGGAGCTGTACCGCTCCGCTCCTCGCGCGCTCGTTGGGCAAGAAGACGAAGATTTTCTTCCTTGGCTTCCTTTTCTTTTTGCGCCAACTTTTGTTGCATGAGCGCTCGTTGCCGGACTTCCTCGCGGGCATGCCTATCAGCAATGAACAAGGCTTCGGAAAACTTGGCAAAGTTATCGTTGATGGATACCTAAAAACGAAAAATAATAAGCATCATCATGTAGACAACCACAAGATAAACTGACGTCCTGCAGACCCCGCCCATCTGCGGCCAAACGTTTGTCAAGTGGAATAGTGAATCCCTTGTTGTTTTTCCAATTAGATATACATGGGGGAATCATCCACTCCTTCTGCTCAGCAGCCGTCGCTTTTCGTGGCGGACTTCGTAAGACAGGCGGAGGAGGACTTGGCGGCCCTCGCGGAATTTTCTTGTGCTTAAAGCGAGGGGGCTCCAACGGATCTTCAACCACTTCAGACATCTTGATGATCCTTTGTTTTAACGCTCCACCGTCTCCGCCCTGCTGCTGCCCCGGAGTATAGCGAACATATGTTGTCTTACCCGTTGCGTCAGGCACATTCTTGGGCTGGGCAGCTTTGATCTTGCCTGTGACCAGTTTTTCCAGAGCTTGTCTGGTCCGTTCTGCAGTGACTTGAACTTCCTCTTCGGACGGTCTTTCCATAGAACGTTGGACATCATCAAGATCTTTTCGGTGTGAAAGAGGGACGAGGTCTTTAAATTGAGATTGTATGATCTTGCCGGCTCTTTGGCCTTGGTGTGCGATGGCGTCGTATCGGACGTTGCCCTCTGAATCGACCTGCAGGGCGAGCGTGTTTCCTGCTTGCGTCTGTAAGGTGGCTCAGTGGAAATGCCTGTGAATAGTAAACCCGACCGACTTTTTTCTTCCCGAGGTTGAGAGGATATTGAGCGACGTGACATTCGGGGTAGGCACCACCGTCACCTGTGGCAAGTGAGTAAGCGGTAAAAGTAGACACAAGATGACCGAGACACACCAAAATCCTCCGGTGAAGTGGGTTTCCATCCTTTGCGTTTCCCATAAGCTGGAACTGCCGCTCTGACCACCACAGCTTGAGAAGGGATTGGACCGAGCACTTGGTCTTGGTCGTCCGGGGTTGCAAAGACGTGGGTTGGTTGCGGTAGTACACTAACAAGACGGGGTGAGTTAATAAGGACAGGGAGGACATAAAATCGCGCACGCAGCGAGGGCAGCCATCTTCAATATTGACAAACGAGAATGCCGACAAACAGCGTTCCAAATATCTTGGCTTATGTCATCATAATGTGTGTCCATGTTTGCTATGTGGCTGTGCTAAATCATCCTTTCCGAATTCCGATGCGTTACTTTACTTTTTGCATGTCGGAACGCAAGTCCGGCTTTCGGGCTGCGCTCGAGTATACGGGCATCCCACCGAGCTGGCTCTCAGCGCGACCACGTCTTCCTTCGCGAAACTGGTGCATTTTTATTACCCTCACCTCCTCGCTCTTCTCCTACTACGCGTATGATCGCTACCAAGCACGCGCCATTCGCCAGTCGTACATCGACCGTGTCAAACATTTGGCAGAAGAACCGATGAGGAGTACGGATCTTCCTCGAAAGGTGGTCGTCTATGGTGCAAAGTGGCCAGGAGACGAAGACCACCAACGGGCTGCCAGGTTCTTCAAGAAGTATGTCAAGGTGCGTGCAAGCTTTTTTTCTTCTTTTTGACAAATAGAGCAATATAACCTATGCGTCGCAGCCCGTCTTGGTTGCAGCCGCTGTCGACTATGATATTGTCGCTACCCGCCATTCTGGTGATCTTGCTCACCGTGTCGCTTCTGCCGTCATTAAAGACCGACGTCTTGCGCTGGGGCTCGATCAATCTGACACGCGCTCACTCCTACTGCCGAACCAACTCACCCCAGAGCAAAAACGAGCGCGTGAACTAGCGGGAGGTGTTGTTCTCATAGGAAGACATACTTTCAAGGAATACATGTATGGCCTGAAACGAGGCTGGGGCGCCGCGTTAGAGCTCATAGACAGAGAAGAAACGTTGGCACAGGAATTAGCCTCGGACGGAAAATTTGACGAAGCAGATGGATTCAACAGTTTTCCAGTTGGGATCGTGGATGATCCAGACGCTGAACCGATACCAACGCGGTCTCATCTTCCCTCGTCTCATAACGCTAATATATTCTCTCCCATCAAGCTACCTAGTCATTCCAAGCGTCAAGTCTCCGTTACGTCCAATCCAATATCATTAGATTCCACTCCCCCTCCCATACTCTCTCCACAGCCACCACTCCTGCTTGTCCCAAACGTCAATTATGTCGGCTTTCGTTTTATTCCCCACATGATCTGGGATTTCTTCAATGAACGCTCCAAAACACAAGTAGGCTGCCAAGCTGCCTACTCGTTAATTATCAACAAGACACGGGAATTTCAAGGTCCAAGCTTAACTGACGATTCTATTTTCGATGGTCAACCAACTGTAGGTCCCGAAGCAGGTAATCAAGAAGAAGTCCAATCGAAAGTCACCCAGAATTTACCACAGGGCGGCGATCTTGACTTTGCCTTGACTTCGGAATTCGTGCTCGCGCCTCACTCCCCTTTATCTAACATCGCTTCTGCACGCAAATCGTATTACAAAGCCCTTCCCGAGCGCTTGGCGTCTGCACGTCAACTTGCGCGCGGTGAACGCGAGCCTACAAAGGAAGAGGCAAACAATCCACCGCCAAGTGAAGTCGAGCTGAGAGCGGAACGTCTCAACAAAGAAGTGAGATGGAGAGGGGAAGAAGAAGCTTGGAGGGTCGTTGGGCCAGGCAGCGCCGTCAGTTGGGACGAGAGATTTGGGGGAGTGTTGAAGGTGTTTGATGGCCCAGAAAGTGCTAATCAGATGGTAGAGGATAGCAGTTGAAATCAAGGATCCATTAATGCTATACTGCACCATGGTACTCTCAGTATATCATGATATGTGCACATCAGCCCTACTAATTCAACTATGATTCGGTCTTCGGGCAAAGGGGTATATTACTTTCGTCATGTTTTTTTTTTTTTGGAATCTTCGTTTATTGTTCTGCCAGACACTGTCTGATGTCGGACATTACATGAGTATTTTCGTCATGTTGACCGTGACTGAAGGCATGGATGGAACATTGACAAGAAAGCATCAAGCTCAAGTCCGATACTAAAGAAAAATACAGTGTCCAACGACCTTAGTCCGGAATTATCTGTACTGCCCCACTCCCAACCCATCGATCGAATTCGGCTAGAGGATCGTCCATAGGTGTGCCCTTCGAACCATTGGAATCCACGGGGCCCAAACCGATATCGCTGTCGAATCTATGAGAAGCCAGAGCAGGTGAACCACCTGTGGAATCATTCATCATCGATGGCTCTTGAACATGCGGCCAACGGCGGCGTATAAAGCCAGTGATCCTGGAAGGAGATAGTGTGTATGAGTCGTTCCTTGGGAGGGTGGACTGGATGGGACTTCGAGCATTTCGTGAGGTAGTTACACCATGATCACCGTGGAGCAGAATGTTCTTAGTGCTCGCACCGTCTCCGGACCATTGGTTGAAGGCTGGTTGAACGGTCTTCCAATCGTTCGCAGGGACTTGACCGACAGCAGAATCGAAAGCAGCGTCAGCGCAACCTGCATCAAGATAAAAGGCTGAATTCCTCGTAACAGAGTGGTTGTCACAGTGATCCACAGTCCCATCATCATCAGAGCCAGCGATAAACAGCTGCTGCGTAGAAGACTCGATAAACGGTTGAATCTTGTTCCCGCGCGAAATTGTCTGACATCCGTGTAAACACGGGGAAATTTGAATAGATATAACAAACCTTTTTGCGCAAAGGGGGCGATCTTCCCAACGGATTCGCAACAAAGTCCGTTCGGCTCCGCTTTGATGGCAGGGCTTCGCATCCATCGCCTTTCAAAGAACCAGGTTTGAATATTAAATTGTCTTTTCCACGGACTTCGGAGATTATCGGAAGTTCGTCCCAGCAATCATCTATTGATATAGAATCGACAGGTGTAGACGAACGTGAGCGTTTTAGCGTCGCCAGTTTCAAGTCAAAATCTGGTGGTAGTTTCTTTCCCCGTGACTTCTGTGGGCCGTTTGGCTCGACGGGACGAGGATCGCACGAAGCATTGGCTTTCTTGTGCAAGTTGTCTGATTGGAGCTTAGTAAAGTGTTTTCGTTTCGTAGCCTCCCGTTTCTGTACGTCCTGCAACGAGCTTGCTGCGATGGCATTCTGCGTCGGTGGAACAGGTCTCGCGTCGGAGTCGCATGCATTTATCCCTTTTTTCTTTGAAGTACGAGGGGGCACCAACAATCCTTCCTGACAGCTGAACCGAGTTTAGTGGGCAAAGGGTTCATTGACCACGCACCAGTAATGACGACACTTGAGTTTGTCTTTGCAGGTGTGATTACACCTGGACAAGATTACAGAGATCCAACAGGTCGAGCACCAAGTTTAACGAAAGCGAACTTACTCGTACTTTCCATCATGGCGTACTTTTGGGTCCAGTTCTACTCGTTGCTGTACAGGTAAATCCAATGGAGGCTGTTGCACTTTGGAAGCACCTACAACGAAGGAAAAGCCGGATCAGTGAATATCCACTATAGGCGCCAAACTCACCACGAGACTTCGTAAGGTCGAATACTTGGGAGTTTGTAGATTCATCGTCGTCATCCAAATCCATGTCCCAGAAATCAGCAACATTCTCAAGTCCTTGCAAGTCCATTTCCTTGGTTGCGTGAATTTCTCAATAATTGTTGGATGCGGTAATGAACACACAATCGATGTCAGTGGTCGAGTTTCAAGTGTTGGATACTTGTCTGGTGGAACGTTTGGCACCAACGTTTGAACAACAGTGACCCCAGCGAACTTTTCCTGAGGTTTGCACAGCTTAGCGGTCAAAGAGGCAAGAGAAAAAGTTGGATACAGAAGCGATGAAAACATTGATTGCTTGGCTAGGCTTCGTGAGTTGTGCTGTGAGCGTGAATTCTCTCTTTTCACTGAGCGCCGCTGTGCTTATATTGGAAAGGAAAGTCAACACTTCATCAACAAGATAGATTGACGTCTCACGCAATGCGACGGAAATCAATAAAGACCATATCAGACGTCAATGACAACAGGGTCGTCATCTCGGTTTTACCCCACTTAGACTTTTTGACTCTTCGGGGCACCGAATCGCGAAAAGCGAGACCACATTGAACATTAAACTCTACTTCCACAGGTGAATTCCCGTCACTGTGAATAGACCTTAGTTCTTTGATACTTAAATAATACTTTGGGAATTCATTTGCGGCAGCCAAGACTTCATGGCCAAACGGAGGGCGACGGTTAAGAAGCTGATGATGATTAGCGACACCAGGCCGATTCGGAAATGAAACATTACTTCTTCGATCCGAAGCGGAGATGTATGCAGTAATTTTTGGACCGAAGCAATCCCATTCTCAGCCAGTACCTTGTCCAGTCAGTCTCCAAACATTGATGCATCATCTCTGTTTTTACCTTCACCCTGTCAGAGCATTTAGTCACAGTAAGCTTGCATCTGTGCTGCTGCATACGATTTTTCGCCAATATGCTCAATCTGCCTTAAAACCAATGGCCTGTCTTCCCATGCTTTTGCATTTAAACAACGTACACTTTGAGCCAACGAGTGAGACGTAGGAAGTTCATGAAAACGATACAAATACTTACAGTTCAAGGGCGTGCTTGAGCTGGGATCCGCTCCGGTTAATAACCGCGACCTCTGCCACAGCTAAAGCAGAGTGAGTAATAGGCACACGTACCGCGATTGCTCACCTATTACAATCCGCGTCGCATGGCGGAATAAAGACACAGCCTCTAGGTACGGCTGGCCCTCCGAGGGTTTAAAGTCAGGGTTGTTGAAAGGGAGGCCCGCAAGAATTGCCTGTAACTTGTCTGAGCACTTGCTACTGTACAATGATGGAACTCTCACTTGAATCAACAGAAGTACCTTGTCGCTCGTATTAACGGCCTTTTTCGGAGGAAATCGAATATCGCTATGACGACGAATCTTCTCATATGTCTGAAGTGTTTGAGTACTCATGTGGGAAGCGAAAGAAATTTGCAACGGACTTGTTTTTCCCCGTTACGCAACTTGAGGTCAGAAACTCTATGGTCACGGTTTATCAGATCGAGGACAAAAAATTAGCCACTTACTCTTCGGAGATTGATACGAGCTCCAACTTGACATTATTCAGAACATGAACAGCATCGATTCAAGTTTCTTACAATTTCGCGCATGCTTGATAACGAAGGCAGGTTGAGTATTGCTCGCATCTTCCATGTAGATGAATGGCGAGAGATAGGGGAATTCACCGAAAGAACGTACGGTTGCTTGTCGAATGTAAAACTGGGGAATGTCATGCAAGGTTTATTGAGTTCGAAACGCACCCACCTTGCTCATAACGTCCCCATACTCAGTCGAGGAAAGCTTCCCGTCTGTCTCATCGTGCATGATCAACTGAGTGTCACGTAAGCTCAATATGCTTTGCATGACAATTTCGTCAATTTTCTCCTCCCACGTCTGTTTTTCGTTTTTGCCGATATCATAATGACGCGGGTTTTTCTGGATGCGACGAAAGAGGAAAGAATTTCGAAGCCAATCTCTCGCACCCTCAACGGTTGATATAGTGCCCAATCCAATTTCCGAGTTTATATGTTCTGCGAGGTTTTGATGGAGGCTACTTTCTAAAGTCGTGGTTCCCTGAGAGAGCACACGATATTTGTGTTCTAATTCCGGTTCACATAGGATGATCGCAATCCCTTCGTTGTCTGAGATCCATGTCAGCAGATACAGAGAGACGAGAAAAAAATTCACCGAATTGAGGTCGTCCCTAAATTGAGGATAAACTGAATCTGTGTAAGAGTGATGGAAGAAGACCTACGGCGCGACCCATCATTTGCATGATGTCGAGATCCGAGTACTCCTTCATCTCTCCGTTTTGGTACAATTTGACGCCCTTGATCACAACCATTTGGGCAGCTACGACGATGAAGTGTGAGCATGACTGGCAAGAACGAACTCACGCAGATTGACGCCAACTGCTAGGGTCTGCGGGGCTGTTAAAGCACTAAAGTGCGGGAGAGAGAATCCCGTACGGAAGTGGAGACCAAGACGCGCAGAGCTTTCTGCGAATATAATTCTTCCACCATTCTCCTATCATCTGTGCTCAGGCCAGCATGATGAACTGCGATTCCCATGGATGCCAGGGCTGCATGCTGTCATTTCGCAGACTGCAAGCACAAGCGAGATAAACACACCAATCAAGTCCTTATCCTGAAATTTGTGATGGATGCTGCACGAGATGAATAGACGTGTATAAAAAAAAATAGATTATGCCTACCGCGAAGGTGGTGACCATGGCAGATTTTGTTTTCCCTTCATTGTCTGTTCATAATCCTTCGCTAGTTGTTTGGCTGTGTCGAGTGTGCCTGCGATCTAGTCAGAAGGCACTCGATGTCGGATGTCATAAACGCCCATGTACCTTTCCTGGTGGGGCAGAAGACAAGGATCGGTTTGTTAGTCGAGTGCTGCTGTATTACATGGAATAGACGCAGGTCAAGAGTACGGGCATATGCAAAATCATTCTGGCCTTTAGGCTTGGCCACGCCATAGACGAATTTCGTAAGCTTGCAAGGCCGAAATTCTTCGCCAAACTGGAAATATTTATTAGGATTTTAGTCCACATGAGAAGAGAAGTTAACATCAACCCGGAATATTTTTGCGGGTTGGATACTGCCGTCGCCACGTCCAATCCAACATGCAACATCTTCCACATTCGGGACAGTGGCAGAAATGAGAAGAAACCGGACACCAGATCCGCGTGCTTTCATGCGGGAAACTACGACTTCCAGAGTACTTCCTCGTGATTCGTTCAGGACGTGGACCTGAATACGCATGAATCATCTAAGTGTCATCTTCAGCCAATGTAATCAACGTACTTCATCCACGAGGAATAACTTGATCTGGGACAGTATCCTGGAATGGTCGGTCCTAGCCTAGTTGTCATGGAAAGCTTTCTCCGAGAATGATGAGGCGCACCAACTTCGCGTCAGACTATCCCATTTTTCTGCCTAGCGTGGCATAAACGAATATTCAAAAACCAAATCGGAACAATATCCTCACCGTCGTAACACTGAGAAGGCGATACCTCAACAGATTCATGGCAACAATTGACCGGTACGCACATTATGTGCGAATTTTTAGCATCACCCCAAACACCCCTCCCCAGTAAAAGAGTGTCACCTGTCAACTCGCAGCCTAAAGTAGGCAGAGGTTAACGTCATATTTATCGCTTGCCTAGTCCTTACATTTAATCCCGAGTCCTCCGAATTTCGCGGTCCATTCGTTATACTTCTCAGCGCACAACGCCTAAAAGTCTTTGATGAGCCCATCCTATCCGACCCCAGAAAAATATCACCACCTTTGTTGGTGCAACGTAGACGCATTTGGCAGCTCGCGGGTCACCGCCGGTTTGTGTCAACATTCGAATTATGCTCAGCTCGAAAAGTACTGTCTTTCCGCTTCCAGTAGGTGCTAACAGGAATCAAGGGATGATATAAGGCGAATTCACGGGACCAACCACTGATGACCTGAGTGCCTTTCAGTAACGAAACCTAGTTATCAGGGACATAATTACCAAATTTTCTTCCGAATGTAGGACCTACAGAGAGACAAGATGTAATGATATTTCATCCGGGCCATGTAGGATGATTCAAACCTGGTCAAAACACGCTGACTGTATCGCGTTAAACACTCCAAATTTGAATACCCCACGGAACCTGTCGGCTGACACCGAAACTTAGTGTAAGTTGGTCAAAGGATTATTGTTGACGCACGCAGCTCCGACACAGGGCGCAATTGCCGTCCAAAACTACATTGTGTATTATTCTTATCACCGGTTGTGACATAGTGCTCTGAAATGCCTGGGCTTGCCGAATGGAATATCTGAACAGGGTTCTGATCCAACGTCACGGGGTGATGGAAACCCGAACGATTTGCGTAAGCATAAAGGTTGGGATGTGCTGTTGAAAGAATCGGGATAAGAAACGGACGTGCACGCAAACAGGCACTTACTAGGTACTTCGTAGGATGGACCGTGTCTCTGGTTGCAATGTCTCACCGAAAGTGGTGACGGAGGATGAGCATAATGCGCTTCTGCAGACGTTGACGGAGACGGAGAGCAGTCTGTGGCAGCACACGCTAAAAAAAATAAGCCACACAAGGTGCATATACTCACCAATATCAGCCCCAAGGAAAGGGTAGACACGTAACGCGTCCGGCGACTCCGAAATTGGAGACGAAAATCGCTGCAAATTATTTCCAAACTCGTAGGGATGTGTGCGGCCATACTGTCTTGAACCCCAATTCTCAGACCAGTGGGGATTCATGGTGGTTAAGGACAAAATGCGTTTGATGATCCCCCTGAACGGACTGAACCTTTAAATTCGGGGCGTGACCTGGGTGATTGTCACAGACGCGGAGTCACGTCACTGCTTGATTCAAAATCGCGTTCTTGTGTGGTCACGGGCAACCACAAAGATCCGGTGTCGTTGGTTCATTCTACTCGAATATTCGTGCCCGGAAAGATGGCAGATCGCACGACCAACAACAAGCTTGAGGAGTACATCGAGAAGTAGGCCCTTTTCCGCTTATGCCACAACAGAAGCACTGATGACAGCCCACAGGATACACTATTCCGATAGGTACTCGGACGATCATTATGAATACCGTCACGTCATTTTGCCAAAGCCTCTTCTCAAGTTGATACCAAAGGAGCTCTTCGATGAGAAGGAAGGTACACTTCGCCTCCTTTCGGAAGCAGAGTGGAGGGGTATCGGTATCACACAAAGTCTAGGGTGGCAACATTACGAAGTTCATGGTTTGACTTGTCCCCCTTCCGCGTCGACGATTATCACATAAAACTACAGCGCCAGAGCCCCATGTGCTCCTTTTCCGCCGCCCTAAAAACTACGTGCCTCCTGCACAACCCCAACCGGCGGCCGCCAAGGCCAACCCCAGAAAGAAGTAATACCATCCCACCAAGCATTCAGCTCGCAACGATTCCGTAGTCATCGCATGTTCCATCGTTTTGTTATTATTGTTCATTGCACTCACTTTCATTATTCGTTGTCCTGTACGCTCTCTTTTCGAAAGAAATAACCCCTCTCCCATCACTCACGTACTTGCTGAGAAGGACTTATGGATGTAATCTTCCCCGCAGTAGGGAATAAAGTTGTGACTGCCCCTGGCTTTAACTCTGGCACAAGTTTACCGCGACGGATTAGAAAGTTTGTGAGTATTCATAAATGTCTACTCAGGTCCCATCACATATATTTGGGTTCATGGGTATGCGCAATGCATGACCTCCGCGGAGAACCTCTTTCATGTTTTATAACTAGGAATCAGTTCATAAGAACGAGCAAGGTTTTTGGTCCGAAATACTTGTAAAATATCCAAAGATCATCAAATACGGAACGTTGTTCTATGTACATGGCAGATCGCTAGAGATTGGGTGTCGGCAGATCATTCCACTCAACGAGAGGCGTGGGTGCTTCCGAGATCTGTAATGTTGCCTTGAGAACCTTGAGGTCTTCAATGCGCGTCACACCGACAAGTAACTCATCAGCGTCTTCATTTGACACCGGATACTGCTCGACCAATCCAGGAATTTGCTCAGCTTCGTCAAACTGTTCTTCGGTGACTGCAGCGTCGACTGTGACCCGGGGATCCCGCTGCTTTTGTGACCGCAGATGTACCGACAGCTTCGCTCGCTTCTTTGCGGTAGGATGAATGCGCTCCCGGAATAAATCTAAAACCTCTTGTTTCCCCACGCTTTCAAGCAGATCGGCATCGCTGCAGCCTATAAATGGTTAGTACGCATACACGCATATAGAAATGGCCCCGCTCACCTCGCAAGAAGTCAAGGTATCCTGAATCAATCTGTGACCAGTACCGAGAAAGCTCCTCCACTAGGTTCTTTGCGGGTTCTCTCCACTTCTGCTGTAATCCGCTCTTGAAGTCGTGGAATTCCCCGGAGTCCATATCTCGGATCTTCTGGTCCATGTTGCCTAGAAATGCTTCCACACGTTGTTCGAGGTAACCAGATCCGCGCTCGCTCTGCACAACGATACGAAGGCCAAATTGCGAGTCCCCATGAAGATTCCATCGCGAACATGAAACGACGTATCCCAATTGCTCTTTGGTCCGGAGAGCATTGAACGCGGGCTCTGACATCATTTGTGCAAGGAGTGAGCCGACCACCCTCTGGCGTGCATCCGTCAATTTACCAAGGTGAAGGTAATATGACAGTGCGGAGTTAAGCTCATTCGGATTAGGTACTGGGGCGGTCCAGACGTAATTGCATCCTGCACTGACGTCAAAACCAATTCATGATGTAGATAAGCAGTCATACCTTCAGGAAGGATGAGAGAAAGATCTGTGGGTATCAATGGGAGTGGATTTGAACGAAGGATGTGCTCAACATCCTTCGACAGTGTGATAGCTTGCTGGATGAAACTCATTAGTCAATGAAGAATGATGCCACACGCGAGCACATACATCCTTATACATGTTACCCAATGCAAGCACTCGGATATTGATATCCGCGAGAAGCCGCGCGCTGTGAGCCTCCACTGCTTCCACAGTGATACCTGGATGATCAGAAGACACGATGAGTTAAATTTCGTTGTAATATGAACCAATCCCACCGGAGACTTCTTGTAGCTGCTCTTCGATCGTCCATGCACCATGTGTGAGAATATGTCGCGTGTAATAGTCCGAAAGCTGGTAGCTTTGAGACATGAAAAGATTTTCACATTGACGCTTGAGCTGAGTCGGATACATCAGCCTTGAAAAAGATGGTAATGCAAGATATTGCTTACCTTCTCTTTCATTACCTCTAGCCGATCTCGACGTACTTGCAAGTTCTTGACTGCCTCGACAATACGCCGGGTGAAGTCGGGCAGCTTATCATTGTACCCTTTCACAGACATTGCGATACCTAGACTGTGTGCACCCAGGTTATATCCGAGGCCAGCCAGATCAGCATCGTACGTATACTCTGTGAGTGAATCATTGACGAGATCTGAGAAAAGGCTGCACATTTTCAAGGTTGAATCACGAGAACATGAAAACCATTTCTTACCGAGTTAACACGCCAGTACGTGGGGCATCATTTGCAAGGGGGCTGAAATAGGATCTTCAATCATAATAATAATATCCCTTAAATTGTATTCACGTTACCTGCGAATTTCAATAATTACACCTGCTTTCGGGAGCCAGAACTGGTCGTCCTTCTTGTACCAAACTTGTGATATCTCGGTTTCATGGATGAGATGAGGTCGACTCTGTGCCTTTGGGAAGCGTCAGTAACGAACTCTCGTGTGTGCATAGCGACATGCCTTGGAGACCTCTCGTTTCTCAACGTCAAAGTTAGTTGGTATGAAGTTATTCCGATTGGGAAGATGAAGTTCTTGAATATCATTTGGTGCTTGTGCCTGGAGAAGATGTACAACGAACCACATAACGAGAACGTTGGCTCACATACCTGCGCCAAAAATTCATCGTCCCATCGATCAACGGTGTAACCCGTACCATACCACTTTTCGCTCTGCCACTGCAATTCTCCTGATATACGCTCGTGTTCCTCTTTCTTAGCCATCAATACCACGCGACCTGTGTCTATCCGGATATCCTTCAGTGCGTCTCGCACCTCCTGTAACCCTACCCCATCTTCCCACTCAGAGGTCAGTATGGGAGCAGAAAGAACTTTCTCAGTAGGGACTGGCCACGACATTTTTTCGGCAACGGAAACTGCATACGCTTCCGCCGCACGTTTCTCTGCATACTCGAAGTGTGTCCTTGATATCATCGCCACTTCGGATTGGTACCAAGGAGCAATTTGAGAGGACCGTAGGATTGAGAGATATTTGAACATAGCAAGAACAACAGAACGATGATTGTCTGCGAATAGCATGAGCAAAATAGGTACTAAAATGACAAATGAGGACATGCCAAAGCCTTCTTTCGTTAGGTACATGGTAGATTTGATCATAGCAAAACCACGTCCAAGGGCTTGAGGGGCTGCATTCAAGGAAGTGATCCATCCTTTATTTTTGAGATAAGAATGTAAAGACCCTGGGCCTTCATGTCCAAGGAAGTGAGAGAGAAGATCTCCAGGCTTGTACTTCCAGAGTGGAGGCTGCCACGCAAGAGGGAAAGATATCTCAACTGCATGGACAGACATGATTGTCTGGACGCGCACAAGAGTCTGAAAGGAACGTGTTCTTTACGTCATCTCAATGTCATCTTCAACGGACTCACACCCATCTCATTGGGACCAAACGGATGATCGCTGATGATCGGAAGCGGGTCTTGAAGATGTTTAAGGATGGGAGAAAAGTTGCGAGAAACCATGTCGGACAGTTCATCAAGCGACTCTGTTGATCGAAACTGAGACTAAAAAAGTAGAGTTGGTATTGAATTTGACAGACCTCTGCCAATCACACAGAGATTCATCCGACTTGCGCAGTATTCGTCACTCCACCACTCGACCAATCTGCGGCGAGTCTCACGACCCACCGAGCCACCATCTGGATCAATTTCGCTTGAAGCCGACAGAGAGGATGGAGCTGGGGAAGGGACCCTTGATGGCACTGGAGAGAGCAATGCAGGTGGAGTTGTGTCGATGTATCCATTGGGATTGCTACTGGGGAGATTCCTTTCGAGTTTCTTCTGCCTCCCGGCTGAACTGAGGGTCTCGCGGTTTCCTGTGCCAAATTTGCACCAGGGGTGACCAGGCCTGGTGAGAGTCTTGTTGAGTTGGAAAATTCGCCAAGGGTCTGATTGGTGATTTTTCTTGTGCTCTGAATCAACGGCATTGAGCTCGCGCGAGGTACAAGATGGAGCAAACAAGGGGCTATGAAAAAAGCCCGCGAATCTGTCGATAGCACCGGAGAGGGCGGTGGGTGCCACACGGAAGTGATAGTTTGTATTTGACGAAGAAGTGTATGCGTTTGAAGCACCATTATTCTTGGATAGATACTGGGGGAGGGATCAGTGGTGTATCATGCATGGGGAAATAGGATGTACCTCGGAGTACTCGTTCTCTTTGGGAAATTGTTGGGTACCCTAAGGAGTGTTGGAAACGATACTTTGCGGCATGGATCGATTCACGTACCATAAATAACAAATGCTCGCAAAAGTGAGCCAAACCTGGCATGTCGTCCTGGAGAAGGCAATGATGTGAGGATATGTTGGGAGGAAGAGTTGCTACTGACGGGGTCGGAGAGGTGACCAACGCCGACATCGAGGCTCGCTGCAGCATTCTCTGTGTGCGGATCGTGCACCAAGAGAGCAGTGAGATCATTGTGGAGGCGTATGAGTCTATATTGCCTCCCGTCTAGGTGAGACTTTTCTATGGGTTTTGTGAAGACCGAGTAAGATGGAACCGAATCATGCTGTGGAATGGTTGTCCAATCTGAGGGAGACATGACAAAATTACGACGGGTTGGGGCTGAGAAGCGGTTCGATAGACGATGTGCTGCAAGACGGGGGAATGCGGGACGAAGAAGCACGTAAAGACTGCAATAGAGCGCTATAAGTACGTATCTAGAATCTGCCCGAGTACCCACCCGGTCATGCCCCAGCCACGTGTGGGGGCAATCGTTTGTCGTCGTCGTCGATGTCGAAGTCGAGAATGAGAATGATATTGATATTGCTGCCAGATGGCCCTGAGAAAGCCAAAGCGAGTCAAGACGCGTCGCGCGTTGTTGAGCGACTGATCCGCTTTTTATCCACGCTGTTCTCGAAGCACCAGCAGCAGGATGCAGACAATTGCAACGCCTCAGTCACGCCAGAAACGCGCCCCGAGTCCACCGCTCTCCGTCGCCGGCTCGTCGCAGTTCACAACGACGCCTCAGACAAAGCTCAACGTCGTCACTCGCCTCGCCCTCGAGGGAAAAGCAAAGCAGGGCGACGATGGCGCCACCGTCCGAATGTACCTCAAGGTGCATCCGTTCTCGCATTCCATGCCGTTTCGCTTACTCTCCTACAGCTTTCTATTCCGATGGACAGCGTTTCTCCTGGCTCGACCGTCCCGTTATTTCCAGGTGCGTCGTAAGTCTTGTCCGAGCACGTCGAATGACGCGCTTTTAGAGGAGAACTTAAAATTGTTCTCGGCTCAAGTCCACCCCCTTGACATCCATTCCTCTCCCTACAGCTTCTCGCCCGCCTCTTACCCCAGCCTGACAAACGCGGCTCGCGCCCTTCATTTACCTCCGCTCTCTCAAAAGTCATACCTCTCCGTCTTCGGTGCGCAGAACTCTGCCTCGCCAGCGCACTCGAGCCGTGCATCCTCCCCCGCCACCCCCAACCCACCCCCACTGGATGAAAAGTATACCGGTCATATCATTATTAGCGGATACAACATTTCCTACATTCTTCCAAAAGAATTTCCCCCTCGCTTCAATGGAGGAGACAGTGCAATCCGTGCTTCTGCCTTCTCTGCTACTCAGAAGAGACGTCCCTCTATCAGTGAACGAAGCAGTATGCATTTCATGGCTGCTCTAGAACTCTGGATACCATATCTCTCTCGTCCTTCAAAGGCGCCTTTCCTGGTAAATATGCCCTATCACTCCCCTTGTGCGCCATTTTCATACTCTTCTTAGATTTCTATCCCTGTTCCCCGATGTTTGTCCAATAGCATCAAATTGCGCATATACCCACCACCCGCAGCAAGTACTTCTTCCTCTATGGCTTCGCTTTCTTCCGCGGACGATGATCCCGGTGCTTGGGAGTTAGCTTCTGAACCCTATGTCACCCGCAACCTCACTCGCTCAGGATCAACTGCTGACATGGCAGACGATGAGTCATCTGACTCGTCAACGTACACAGACGGAATCACCGGGGGCATTCTCGTACAGGGAACATTCCCCTCAACTGAACGCTTGCGTGTGCGCTGGGCACAGCCTACAAAAAATATTCCCAACAGCGATGGTCGGCGGCGTGTTGGTGTCAAAGAGACCCAAGGCGAAATGACCGTCGTTGTGTTGGGCAAAACTCACGATCCTTCCAGTGGTCGTGAGGGCCTCTTAACCCGCCTAGAACATAAAGGAACTTGCAAGGGTGTCTGGTTCCCTGGTGTGGCCACGATGCTTGGGATGGATATTAGGCTTGACGTTAAAGATGCCGATGTCGTCTGGCCACCAGGAGAGGATGCAAAGTGGACTGTCACTGGTGGTACTGGCTTCACCGGCTTCGATGTTGGTCCACCTTCTACTCCAGCATCCAGAAAATCTTCCCTCGAGTTGCCCACAGGCATGTCCACTAGTAGCATGCTTTATACCCCCCCGATACCAACTCCGTCAGAGTATTCTGCTTCGACATCCTCTTTATTGCGCGCCCCCCTCCCTAACGATCACCTTCCCGACTACACCTTCGAAGGTTCACCCACCTCTTTGACACCCTCGGTTACGCTGTCTTCTGTCAGCTCCCTCCCCCCAGCCTCCGAGGGGCGTAGCCGTGCCTCTTCGGATGCCGTCGCCTCGTGTCGATCACCGGCAGTTCCGATTACAATTCATATCAACATGAATGACATTATTCCACCCTCAAAGAATGTCTTCACCTTCTCAATTACAGGCATTGTTCTAATCGTCCCGCACCATCGTCCTCACGTCACGAGTGCACACGGCGAGGATAGTGACTTGGATACCCATCCTATCGTTCTGCCACGTTTTTGTGTCCTTGCTACCGATTCGGAGACCGTTTCAACGATCACCAAAAATGAGAGTGAAGTTGGCGTCGTGGAGATCTACTACATTTCCGGAGATCTACGTGATCCTCAGACAAGGAAGACCGTGTTACAACGCAATGGGATAAACCGATGCAATAATGATGGTGCACGAATCGCACTTCGTTCTATCTCACGTGTAGCCACTGTCCCGCAGCGAGCTGCAGATCAAGTAATGGACAGTGTCCGGCTCTCGCCCCGGCATAATCCACTCACTAACGGAAACAAGCCTTCCCCTTCGCTTGCTCTTATGCCATTGGCTCCCACTCATGGTGGATTGATGAGACGAAGACGCGATGGGCCACTAATGATTACCTCTGTCAGCGCAGTTGTGACCCCGCTATATCTCGATGGAGTCAGCTGCTCAGGTGCTCACGCTGTTCGTGTGCGTATGCATGCTCCATCCGATCCAGACTCGAATTGGCTTGAGTTTGGCCTCGCCAAAACCTCCTCGTCGTTTGAGGGAGAGAAACAGCAATACCACGTCGACATCGTCAGCGTGACCATTGATGGCGTTCCAGTGCGCTTCGAGAGTAATACGTTCGCTGAGCAAGACAGGAAGCCTATGGTTGATCTCGTGCCATCCTGCGGCGAGAAGACGCAGAACCAGTGGATCACATGGGTCAAGATACATGGCAGTGACCAAGGAGGGGCAGTTATAGTGGATTATATCGTCCGCAAGACCGAGAACCCCAAGGCTTTAAAGAGAAAGGTCAGGAGGAAGACGAATTTCGATGTGTTTATTCCAACATTTGCACTCCCTGTGGGCCTGTTGGAAGTAACAGTGGAGACCTACCTAGGTACGGATTCAGATTCAGTGTATGTCATCCCACAGCAGGGTTTATTAAACTATGATTCAGAGGCTGTATCATTACAGTCAAACTTTTTTCATCAGCAAAAATCTCAAGATGGATACAGACTCTTGCATTACTCGTTGGATCAATTTTTCACGCCCACCCTATCGCTAGTCGTTGAACAGCAGGACAATTCCACGGGATGGTTATCGCTGGGGAAACTGCTCCTTTTTTGCCTCTGGATCTTTCCCGCTGCTCTTATTTCTGTGCTCATGATCAATTTTGGTTCCGAGATCAAACACATACGACAATCTCTGGACCATTTCGATGCTGTCCGTGGTTCTGACCACGCCAAAATCTTGGCCCCGTCGACTGAAATAATATTCGTCACAACCACTATTTTTTTGTCGTCACCAAGTCCAGCAACTGAAACCAACAACGTGGACAGACAGAGTGCAACCATTTCATTTACATCAAATTTGTCAGTTATGACAACCGCACCCATTGACGCCACACCTCCGTCGAGTTCAACTAGTGTTGTATCCCAAGCTGAGACTGTCACAGTTACATTGACATCGATACCCACATCCACCCCGCATTTTGGCGAGAATTCTCTTGCAATGATTCCTGCATTGCCATTCGAGTGGTCTACAATTCGGATAGACTTGCTGCCTGCTGCTCGGGAGACTGTTGATAGGGTCCTGGATGGCTTGGGTATCGTTTGGCAGATATTCCGAAAAGCATATCATTATCCGCTGGATCCACCATAGCAACTTGCAGTTGTCTCTACGATTGTTGTGATGTATCAATAACGCTAACTTGTATCGAAGTTGTTATCTTGTTTCAAGAAAAATCGTTTTGAATCCGGATCGTAGAGTAGCAGGTCACATGCAATTTTTTTCTCTCGAGCTTTTGGCACGACTCAAGCCGTGTTCCGTAGATTTTGTTCTACAAGGATTCTGCATGCAGAAAATTTGTCGTGACCTTGGCCCTTGTAACGGCCTGGTCTTCGAGAATCATCCTCTTTTGGCATCGGGTCGCAGCATTTTCGGTTGACCGTCCCTCTCACACGAACCACGAACCCAAATCCTACTCTGATTCTGAATTCGAAAACAATGGAATCAAGTTGCTACACAGACAATAACTTACGGTGTCGATCCCCGTACCAAGTAAGACTACAGTGTAAGTAAGAATAAGACTATTTGCTACACAAGAATCGGTCAATAAATATGTCCATGTGGTTGTAAAGGATGAAAGAAAACGATTCCGAGTGTGGTAGGTGTTTTGACGTTGGTGAGTCCGTTCTGCTGCGTCAATATCCACTCTTTATAACCGCCCGTGCAGTCGCGTCTCTCCCCGCTTTCAGGAGGAGCGAGAGCTCGTTCCCTCCCGTTCCGGTTGCGGGGCCAGACTTGGCCGCCTCTCTTCGCATTCTCTCTGCCATCGCAAACATGGGGCAGCCCACCGGCGGGGTCGTGGACCGCGACATTGTTACGATGTACAGGCATGCGATGCGCATATGGGAATCCCTGAGTTTCTTCGTTGCCATGACGGCAGCGTTATACGCCTCCCTGACTGCGGGGGTGTCCTGTGCAACCTTCCTGACATGACGCGGATGCCCTCCGATATACTCCAGGTAATCCCTGTGTTTCCCTGGCATGTATCTCCGCATCCGTTCCATGAAACCATGGTCCGCGCGTTTGTTTGCTTCCGAAGGGGCCGGATACCGCCGCTGCCGGAGCTTGTGGTCGATGTCGAGGAAGAGGTCGAGTGCATGCATGACGCTGCTCTGCCCAGCTGATGGCCCGCTGAGATCGAGCTTCGATGTATCGTCGACGCCTTCATATATCCATGCCTGTGCAGAGCCACTTTCACTTCCGTTGAACCAGGCACGAACTTCCCAATAGAACATATGCGGATCAACTATTTGGCGCGCGGACAGCATGGTGGCCTCGATCTCTTGGATGACTGTGGTCAGACGAGCAAGGAGTTTGTTGATCTTGAATGTAGAGGATAGGTCTGTGACGTTTGGAAGATTGTGGTAATCACTGAAGATATGGAGCATCTGGACCCCAACGAACTCTGCCTTGGCCGATGTGAGGTAAAAATTACGTTCAGCATCCGTGCCCGAGAACATTTCCTGACCAAACCGCATGTTTTCAAGGGTGACAGGAAGCGTAGGGTCGACAAGGTCCCAGTTCCACAGAACAGTATCGGCGAAGGTAAGGACTGGGGCCAGTCTCAGGATGTCCGAAACCACCATGAGCGGAGCTACCAGGGAACGTGGAACCAATATTGGTCCCTCGAGGGTGTCTGGAGGGATCGAGTGAACGTAAAAGTGCACTAGGAATGCCAAAACTTTGTGTGCGCGACGGACAAGTTGTGGGTCATGGTGAAGTACGTCTGTGGTGAGTATGGGGAACTTGTTCTCCAATCAGAAATCATGTTTTTTCGAAACAGAAAAACAGCTGAAACTCACAGAGCGTATCCGCTGCCGCCAGCTTTCGCCATCAGCTCTTTCCTTGGTATCGCTCGGGAGTAGGTCCTCTCCAAGTTTAAGTAGCTTCTGCGCTTCCGACAAAGCATCTTCCCACACGTCAAACGGCTCCTGTAGCTTGGGAAGAGGTTGGGGGGGGAAGAAACCGGTGTTGGATTGAAGGTTCACGTCGAAGTCTGCTGGAGCGGGGTGCACTTCTGGTGACACTCGTCTTGATAACAGCGATTGCAGGGTGTACAGCCCATCGCTGAACATGTGGAAGGGAAGGGGTGGGAGGTCGATTGGGTACATGATGAGTCGTCGAGGGAGGAGAAAATGCGTAAGTTGATTGAGAATGAATTTGGATGGATGAGTCGGGTCGCTTTTATACAGCACATACCACTGCAAGTCTTGTAATGGATCACATCAGCCATGTAACCTAGTCACAGAGCTGCAGTGGCTGGTATCCCACTGGTCACACGGCATTGGTATGCGCCCGTTTCGTGAAATAGTTCTTAGATCCGATTCAGTTCCTTCGATCACTGACCGTTGATTCACCGTGCGAGCGTCTGTGTTTTTTAGCCGCAATGTTGGGTGCAACCTGCGCGTCGGCCAGGAACGACGCATTTCGGGCTACGCACACCTGTCATCGAGTCATTTTCGACGGCTCCGGAATGCAAGGAAACCACACACTCGCAAATGTAAATTTAACTATTTTTGCACCTCGTTTTGGACAAGTGAAGCGCCCGCTAAGCGTTTTCCGCTGCTAATCAAACCTAGATCAGGGATCAGTCAATGTTGCACCGACTCTATACATTGCCATCGAACTTCACAGGCCACGTGCTGCCGGGGGATCACTGTGTATTTGTCGCAATGTCCGAAAACTGGCAGATGGAATGAATGTACGACACGTACCACTTCGTGATGCAGAACACTTACTAAGTTGCTGTATCCGACTTCTGTGTCCGGTTACTTTTCCCGCGAGTTGGATTACTCAAATACTCACCGCCTACATACGGGCCAAGTGGCCGCACAGGCTGTGCCAAATTTTGTTTGCGTACAACATTGCGGAATCCAGAGACCCCCGTAGCTTGGCTCCGAGTCGGAGCGACACATGCTGTGAAAACAAGCTTGGACTCGCATTTGTTGGGCTGATTCGGTGCACTCATCTGATCAAGTTGCCATGTCAGTGACTGCCGGTGAGCCTGGCGTGTTTCAGCACGCACAGAGATGATGTAGATCAGGCCAGGGCAGAACAAGGTCGCAATGTTAACAGCCCAACCTCGCCAAACAGAGTGGCGGTACTTGAAGCGAGCTGAAGGCTCAGCGGGCAGTTACAGGCAGTAACCTCCAACCGTCAGTGCCACGGGTGCCATCGGAGTAACAATAAACATAGTACACGATGACTCGACGCGCAGTGTACCTATCGCCGTGACACGACACGATTCATAATGCGTTTGGATATCATTCCGAGTCATGTCAGACTCTTCGGCACACAGCATAGCATGTATGTATACGACGATCATCGCCACATCATCCACGTCACTCCTCTTTCCGACAAGCCACGAACGTCATCCCTCGATCGTCGACGACCTGACACCTACGATGTACTATTTCAACGACTTTTTCTTTCGTACCCAGTTTCTCCTTGATCAACACTTCCATGTCCGAAAGCAGTCCGGAAAGCGAGACAGGTCCGTTCTCGCACGAGGATCTGATCAATTCTACAATCTTGGATTCGGACGGCAATGCGAAGGCCATAGGATTCAGTGAATGGTCCAGGAGAGCCTCAGGAAATGATAGCAATGGCATCTGAGACCGATAAGGGGAGTCATTCGAGAAAAACCGATTCAAAATCTCTGGCGAAACATCCTCGATGTTGTCTGGGGACCACGCGGGGCGTCCTTGAATCTTTTCTATCAAGACTGCGCTTATTCCGGTACGGAAATCCGGGCTGGCATCGCTCTGAGAGAGAAAAGAGGGAAGATGATTATATATCATATAGCGATCTCCGTGGTGCATGACTCACGCAGTAGGCCGTCGCGATTCCCATCTCCATCTGCAGAGCATCCCGCAATGTCATATTCTTTCCGAGGCGGATGGCTGCTAACCCCACTTTAAGGCTCGTGGGGCTGCGCATGTGAAGGGTTTCCAGAGTTTGCTTTGCCCATCCACTGACTTGGGTATCCACGGAACCTGAGAGCGAACCCAGACTTTCGACGATTTGCTCTACAGAGTCGTGTCGGAAAGCAGAGTCCAGCGCGTTACGGACAGAACCCGTCAATTTCCCGGAAGGTTCATCTGGCTGACGCTCGATATGTAGTTCCTCAATTGTGCCGTTGATTTGAGCGAAAGAAGGGTTCTCATATTCGGCCAAATGGGTCAGGAGATTGGGAATGGTCCTCGAGGGAACATAATGCGTTGCAAGACCAAGCTCGCTACCGTCGATGTGAGTAGTGGTCCAGCAGTGATGCTTGCACTTACAAGACCTCCCTGCCAACCAGAGTCTCGGACGTCAAGGCGAGATAAGTGCCTACCTCTCCGTCCAACCTCGACAGGAAAAAGCTTGCTCCCACATCTGGACAGTATCCAATCTTGGTTTCGGGCATAGCAAACACGGTCTTCTCCGTCGCTATCCTGAAGGGTGCGCCAATGCCAAGACCTACACCTCCCCCCACTGAAGTTACAAATAACATTAGAAAACAAAAGTGGTTACAAGCCTGGTCACATACTGGTAATACCATCGAGAACAGCTACGTAAGGTTTCGGTAGCTGGGACAGGATAAAATCCAACTCGAACCTGTGTCGTGCATGAGACGCTTGCATAGAGGTCCCCAGCACTGTGCTTACTCGTCCTTGAAAAACTGTAGTGCCGCGGGACGCGTGGCCTCTTCAAGCGAGTCCTTCAGAACGGCTATGACTCATGAGTGCACGGTTACACGCTTTGAGATGCATGACCTACTTGCCACGTCTCCTCCGGCGCAAAAGGCGCGACCTAATCCAGTTCCAATGATCATATGACAGAGGTCAGACTTGGACCATATCTACACATGTTAGTCAGTACGGAATGGCAAAAAAAAAACAAGTGCTGTACCAACTGACATCAAGTTGGGGACGTAGTAAATTGATCATTTCACTACTGAGTGCATTCAGTTTCTTGGATCTATTGAGCACATAGGTGCGAGTACATCCGTTCGATTGGAAAAGGACCGGCTAGGATAGATGGGAAATGAGCGAGCGGAAGACGGCACGTGTGGAAAAGGCTCATACCTGGTCGAGTGGGGTAGCAGTGGACATATGGGCAGCAATTGCACGCGTTCTAGCAAGTGCTGCAAATGGTCTATTACGCGCCATCCTTGCAGTGGCAATGGCAGTCAGCATACTGTGGACGTGGATGTGGGAGTAACCTCGCAGTGACCTTCCAAGTCTCCTGCGGGGTTCCGCAAAATTTGGGTATGAGAACAACGGTTACATAAATTTAGTCACATGTGGCTTTTTCCATGGCCACCCAAGACTTGATAACTATTGGGACAAGGTTCCTCTCATCCTCTGGTCACTTTGGTACGATCAAGTACATTGGTCATGTCTCCAACACGGATGGCCTTTGGTACGGCGTGGAATGGGACGACCCCACGCGTGGACGACATGATGGCGTAAAGGACGGGAAACGCTACTTCAATTGTCGGTGAGCCTTCTTTTCCAAGCAGCCTGCGAGCACAGCCAATCATGTCTACCGGAAGCGTATCGAATACTGGCTCTTTCATACGTCCATCAGCCCAATTATCTTTCGGTCGCTCTTTCTTGACCGCACTTGCATCGAAGTATGTTGAGGCCGAACACGGTTCGGATACACCAGAAAAGGTTATTCTTGGATCTTCCAATGGCGCCATAGAGATAGAAGCAGTTGGCCTTGATAAAGTTAGACGAAACCTCGGCAATCTGACTCGCCTTCGAGAAGTAAGTCTTGACTGCGAACTAGTCGCGACTGGCAACGCTGAGAGTGGCATTCTCACAACTTGTCCAAGTGAGATATTCTGGTCATGGTTCACAATGATATTTCTCAACTTATCAAAAAGACATCCATGGTCTCGACTTGTCAGCGAGTTTACTTGCTACTTGGAAGGCTGTAGCGGGCATAACTGTTGAATTACCTCACCTGGAAAGGTTGATGTTGAAGTAAGTACTTACCCGGTAAGAAAAGCTACTAGTTGGTTGATTGGAACAACAGTCGAAACCGTTTTCTCCCGTTGGATCACGAGCTTTCACCCATGGCATTTTCACGCCTTCACGAGCTCCAACTAAATAGTACGCTGATCACCTGGGCAGAGTTCAGAGATGTTGCGAGGTTCATGCCCCGCTTACAATGCGCCGAGCTTGGCTACAACCACTTGAAATCCTTGAATTCTCAAGCTTCTTCATCTCTCCCTCTTTCATCCCTCAACCTTGAAGGCAATTTCCTTGATGATTGGATACAGACAGCTGGTTCACTGCGCAATTTTACCTTGTACGGTCCCGGCTATATTAATTTGTGAACACTGACACTGTTCCAGCCTACAACGGCTAATTCTCTCCGGGAACGGCATTTGCTCCATCCCAACTCTCACCTCGGCGTCCTCCCCGCTTCAGGGCATCAAACATCTTGTCCTGTCAGGGAATGGTCTTGGGAAATGGAAATATATTGATGCATTGCACGGATGGTGCCCAAATCTCGAATCATTACGGATGATCGGTAACCCATTGACCGAGGGTACGGCGGATACTGACCCTTTATTGCTGTTAATTAAGTTACATACCATCAGATCCTAGTCTTGCCAGACATGCACGGCAGTTCATTGTGGCAAAAATTCCGTCTTTGCAGGTTCTTGACTCGGCTGTGGTATAATGTCAATTATAATCTGTCTACCCATGCTCATGCGTGTCCAGATCTCTGTCCGAGAGCGATCAGATTGTGAACTGTTCTATCTGTCGTTTGTTTCAAGGCGCGTTCCTGGAGATGATAACGAGAGGGCACAGGAACACCCTCAGTGGAATGCTCTTTGTAACAGTAAGCTCAGTCGTGCTGTGCTAATCAGAGTTCCAATTCGCTACGGTTTACCCCTGGTAGGACATGGCCGCCCCGTCGAATCTTCGGCCCAAAGTGAGTACGAGGATAAACTCAGCAACCGCCTGATCAGTGAGCACTCGAGTACCTCCCTCGATGTTAGAGTATTGAACGTTCACAGGTGTCGTCGTTCAGCAATTTGCCCAAAGCCCAACAGGCCTCCACGGTCCAATAGACACGATTGGTCCACCCATCTCACTCAGGATCTTGGCCAACATGAAGTTAAGGGCCTTTCGAATGAAACTCATCAAGTCTCTCAAGATCTCACATGCCACAGATCGGGTGGCGATTCAAGTGTGGTTAAGGTTAAATGATGGCTATGTTCTCTTGGACAACGACGGACATAATTTGGAATGGTATGGAATTGAAAATGGGACACATCTGGCTGTTTGTACGCGAGAAGGAATATACTAGATGCTATTCCTCTTTGGAAACTTGCAGTGCGTACAACACAGGAGACACAGCCGGGGCCACGTACCCCAAAACACACATTAGTGATGCACCTCGCCCAGCCTATACCGAATATGCGTACCTTGGTTACGAACAAAACACAAGTGTTCCAGAAGCAGTTCGGTCCGTCGCGCAAGCAAATATGGACCGACATTCGTCTCTCTGAACAG
The DNA here is from genome assembly GCA_038090395.1 of Boletales sp. KT-2023a. NCBI lineage: Eukaryota > Fungi > Basidiomycota > Agaricomycetes > Boletales > Boletales sp. KT-2023a. The sequence continues at coordinate 191,312 of JBBPMP010000010.1, forward strand.
GCATGTCGCGCAGGTTGCTCGGAAGAACCCGGTCCATGGAACGCAGAAAGACATTGGCATTGACCAGAAACTCAGTGTTTTGTGGGTCGTAACCTCCAATCGGAGAGGGCCCCAAAATCCAGACGAGCGACTTTATCGTAATGGCGCCATAATACGGACCAACGGGTTTCGACCAGTAAGTACAGCTGTCCGGCTCGTCCCATAACACGCCAAAGCCAAAGCTCGAGTTGACCATTCCTAAACGAAAGCGGGAGACCATAATGCACGGGGTCGCCCGATGTAGTCCACGAACGACGACCATTTATCTTTTAACGCGCCCATCCACCGTCGCCATTGGCGTGCCTTATAGCTCTATCGTCGTACCGATCGTCCCTTTCTTCGCGCCTGCCTCCACGATCGTCGCGTCGCCTGTAGTCAAAGTCGTCCCTGCGGCGATCATAATAGTCAGGGACTCTGCGTTCATCATCATAGCCCCCCCGCCGATAACCATCGTACCCTGCAGGTTTTCTCTCTTCATAATCCCTCCTGCCAGGAGGTGGAGACCTGGGGCGACGATCATCGTAATCGGCACGACGAGGTGACTTTGATCGTTCGCGACGGTAGGGCCGCTCCTCCCTGTGGCGGTCTTCACGGACAGGTCGCTCCTCACGACGATCATCACGTCGGTAATTATCAGGCCCACCACGCTGCAATAACAGTCAATAAATCAAATGGGCTGGTTTGGCCACCATAACAAACCGTTTCGTCATATGCAACGCGAACTGGTCTTCCCCGGAGGTCCCTACCGTCTAACTCTCTGACAGCACGGTCTGCATCCTCACGAGACAGGTATTCAAGAACACTGAGAACAAACTGGATAAGACATTAAAAGACAAATACAGCTGAACATACCCTTGACCAGGGAAGTCACGGTCAATATCCGCAAAGGAAACGCTGCCCGCTTCACGGCCAAAATCTTTCAGGTCCTACAAATCATTATTGTCAAACGTGACGAAAAAATATCATCCATGGTAAACCATTGGATCATCAAGCAGCCCAAAACCGTGATCACAGTTCATTACTTACCTGCCAGCTCGTGTCGCGAGAGATGCCAGATACGACCAACCTGATGCCTGGGGGTCTTCGGGAACGAGCACTGAGAAATAAAACTTAGCGCAAGTATAGACTGACACCAATAACACACACCCATAGCCTCGGTCACCTTCATATACATCTCGACGAGGTCGGCTCTCCTTGGCGAACTCGACCACAATGCTAAGGAAAATAAGAAATGGTCATGCACAAGATTTCAAAAAGGAAACTCACTTGGCGCCCATGAATGCTTTACCGTTGAATTGATAGACGGCATCCTCAGCGTCCTGGAACAAGTCCAATGAGACTAGGCCAGTAGCGGCGCATGGGCTCACCTTCGCATTTTCAAACTCAACAAAACCGAACCCTGACAGTTTGCTTTCAGGGATGAAGGAACACTGTGAGGGGGAAAAATTACCAGTCATGACCCGGCAATCCACGATGCGGCCGTAGCCGTCAAAAAATTTCGCAACTTCCTCTGAACGAGCATCGGGGGGAAGCCCTGTTGAACAAAGTCCTATAATTGCTACTTGTTCGTGGTCAAATTGAACAGACTTACTGCCAAGATAGAGACGTCTATTGGCCATGGTGGTAACAGTTGAAAAAAAACGAGTTGCCGTTTGTCTGAGTTCGAAATATTCCCTTTAAGGGTCCGTGCACTATGACGATACCCCCGTACACCGCTTGTAGCAAAGTACTTCATGTAGCATTTCTATCACATATCCACTCCGGATAGCAAGTACGACAATCCAGACAGAATCGCATATAGTATAAAGTAGGTAAGACTCGCAGCAAACTTGGAGCCAACGATAGAGATTCAAATGCACTAATGCTGTGACCAATTGATCGAGTTTATGTCAATTCCTTCTTGCACCATTTCCCACAACGGACTAAGCGAAATGAAGGGTGGGGTCAGTAGAAGCTAAATTGCAAAATACAAGGCCACAAACCTCATATCGCGAAGACGATTGACCACGCGAACAATGTGGCTGACCACGAAGTCGATTTCTTCTTCAGTAGTGAATCGCCCAATTCCAAACCGTAAAGAAGAGTGAGCCATATCTTCAGCCGCTCCTGAACAGAGTAGCATGAATATAGGTCGACTACCAATCGGACACGTGTACATACCGAGTGCACGAAGAACATAGGATGGTTCTAATGATGCTGAAGTGCATGCACTCCCAGATGACAACGCAATATCCTGCATGATTCATAAATGCCATGGAAAGCATGGAAATCTGGGTACCCACTTTCAAAGCCATCAAGAGGCTTTCTCCCTCAACGTACGAAAAAGATAGGTTGATACAACCAGGATAGCCATCAACGTCTCCGTTACGAACAACATGCTCGACCTGGGAGTTAATTCCATGCAGCAGACGATCCGCCAGTTGCTTTGTTCGCGCGTGATCTCTCTAGGGATTTACAAGTCAGTTTCAGAAGTATTAAAATCGATGATTCAAACAAATCATGGTCAGTACCCCTGCACGCACAAGTCATTACCAAGCCGGCAATCAATATTTCCGCTCGATTACGTCGATGGCGAGCGTGCGAATATCATCTTTGATCGACAAAGACACGATACTCACCGTCATCTCCAGTTTTGCTATCCGAGCTGCCTCGCCCATTCCGACGGCCAGCGCAGCAGGTAAAGTGCCACTGCGTAGCCCGCGTTCTTGTCCACCCCCACTTAAAATTGGTTCAAGTCGAACTCGCGGTCGCCGCCGAACATAAGCAACGCCAACGCCCTTTGGACCGTAAATTTTGTGACCAGAGATGCTCATGAGGTCAATGTTTGCCTCATTAACATCGATAGGTACTTTCCCAACCGCCTGTGCCGCATCCGTGTGAAGATACACACCACGATGTTTCCTGATAATTGCACCAATCTCCTTCATTGGCTGAATGACACCGGTTTCGTTGTTCACTGTCATGATAGAGACCAGGGACGTATCCGGACGAATAGCAGCCTCGAGGGTGTTCAGATCGATGACTCCATTTGGCTGGACCGGCAAATAAGTGATGTTAAACCCTTCCTCACCGAGTTTTCTGCAGGAATCTAGTACACATTTGTGTTCCTGAAGACAACGATGCAATTACCGCACGCATTGCAAACACCAAGCGACTCACGGTTTGCGTAGTAATGATATGCTTCTTTTTCTCTTTATTAAACCGTGCCACTCCTTTTATGATCATATTGTTGCTCTCCGTAGCTCCAGAGGTGAAGACAATGTCTTTGGGTTCGGCACCAATGAGGTCTGCTACGTGCTAAACTCCACGATGGGAAAACACGTAACACGCAAGCAACGACAAATCCCACCTTACGTGCATCCTCGACGGCTTGTTCAGCTTCCCATCCGTAAGCATGGGTGCGACTGTGAGGATTGCCGTACTGGTCAGTAAGATAGGGTAACATTGCATCAAGAACTCTAGGGTCAACAGGGGTGGTAGCCTGAGAGACGAAAATAAATAACAAAACCGACTGCACACAATAATCCCATACCTGCATGTCAAGATAGATTGGACGAGTCTTGTGGGTCGCATCGTTCTCACGAGAGGGATTTACGAGCTTGAACCCAAGCATGTCTGGACGGGTTGACACAAAGAAAACGATGCAATGCAAGAAAGGACGAACCTGGGCGAGGTGCGAGGTGACCTTCCCTGTAAGAAGGAGGAACATCGACAATCCTAGCCCTGTCTGCACTCGAAGGCTGAACGAGCCCTCTTTGTGCACCAACGGTAGTCGATCTGATGGAACGCCTGGCCAAGCTTGTGGCCGTACATGGGGGTACTCTTGACAGCATCTTGATAGGATAAGAGCTACCCCAACTTCCTGGTGGTGGTCGACAAGGAGGAGACAACCGGATGACCAAAGACAGTTCCGAATTCGGGGGGATACATGAGTCTTACGTAATGTTGATTACATAAACATGTATACTACCTTTTACCAGGGGGAGGAGGCAGAAGGGGAATACCACCATCGCCAGCTTTATTACCGGTCCCAGAGGATGCCAAGAGTGATGTACCCCCTGACTTGCTACTCTTACCGGGAATTGAGATTGTGAATGTCTGACCTTCCTTCAAGGAATAATCCTTTTTTGGACCTGGTGGTAGGTGTGGAGACGTCGATGCCTCTGTTGTGGGACTGGGTGGATTCAGTGCAGCTTTAGCGCGCCTTCAAACGTCCCGCTGGTTAGCCTGCCCTGTACCCAACATATTTCTTCGTCACTTACTTGGTAAAGTCTTGCAAAGCAACGTCTGATCCAACACTCTCAGTCATAGTCGAGTGAGCGTGCGGTTACTTACTAAAATCAAAGCTATCTGCACGCTCCGTAAATCCCATGCCGATGTATGCCTTCCTACCAGCCTCCTCTACCCTCACGACGAAATAGCGTGATGAATCCAGCACGGCGTCGACGGATGGCTTCATTGGATCATAATTAGCACGAGCAAACACTGCAGGACGATTAAGCTAGGTGCATTCTCGGATGTGTGCACTCACGCTCTCCTGTAGTCATACATGTACATAAAATGCTCGTTGTTCTGTGCAACGACCAACTTACCGGTCTGTGAATCCTCGAAGAGTAAGGCAGCATTGCCAGTCTTCTCGACGATTCGTAACCTGCCCTTCCACAGTGGGTTTGCGAGATCTCCCCAATCATTGGCTCGGTGGCCTTCGTTTGCCCTCAGCGGTGGGATTTTATACACTAAAATGTGTACTTGAGCACGTTCCAACCACGTATTGGAGTCGTAGTGACCTGAAATTTCTCGCGCAATGTACAGGACGGATGTTATCTCGTCCTCCGAAAGATCCATGCCTACGTGTTTCAAGGAGGGAGAAGATCTGGTTTATGTCAGCATTGCAACTTGGAAATGACATCCACAAATCCTGTGAAAATGTACGCCCGCCTTCATAGCGCGTGTATGGAGAAGTGACAGTGAAAGTTGCTATCTAGACTCACCGTCGGTTCTGCGTTTGGTTCAATACGCAACCTATTCTCCAAAATTCGAACCATCGACGAAAAACATGGCAAGTTTCATTGTGTCCTTTGCCTGGGCGACTTTTTCGGTCCACTCAGTTCCGGGAATGAGAACGAGATCGCAGAGTTATTGAACGGGACCATCGAAGGCATGTTCTATGGATGTTTGAAGATGCTCAGCTAATATTGTAGCGCAGCTCCCCTGAGTTGCTATATCATGCAAGGACCGAACCCGCTCCCAGAATCTGTAATAGAACAATACGCTCGAACCGGTGGACAGTTGTGTAAGGATGTCTTTCTTCTAAGTACGTTGTGTCACATACAACCAGATATCCTGCCGAGTCCTTAATTCCGGTTAGACAAGTCGGGGGTCGTGTCAACAGCTCACGGTCTGAGGATTGCTTGTCTGGGTGGCGTATACAACCCTGGAATTTATGATTCCTCCGAGGGCCCTCCTGTTAGCAACCAACATTCAATTCAGCACAGTCTAGTGTACTCACGTACGACTCAGGGGTTTGCTTCGCCGTTCTACACGACACATACGGTAGAACGGCTCCTCTCGAATACGATGAACAAATCGCTGAACACACGGGCGGGATACAACTATGCCTCTCTTGCTGCGATTCGCGATGTTGCATCCACCTCTCAACTTATCGATGTCCTCATCACAAACGATTGGCCTGCTTCCATTACCTCGCACAGTTCCATGCCCCTCCCTCTGCCGGAGCAGGAACAATCCGGTTCTCCGCCTCTTGATGAAGTTATTCGAAAAACAAAACCACGATACCATTTTGCTGCTCATGCAGTGCCCTCCCCGAAATTTTGGGAACGCGAACCCTTTGGGTGGGATGACGAACATGGGAGAGCGTGTCGTTTCATAAGTCTTGGTGCGTTCGGTGGAGAAGATCACAGTAAACGGAAGCAAAGAGTTTGTCAACACCATGTAAAGGTGTTTCTGCTCATTCATATCTCCCCAGTGGTTTTACGCGTTTTCCATCGTCCCATCGGCAGCTACGACACAATTGCCGACCAACATGACGAAAAATCCGTTTGTCGACGTGGCTTCTCGCTTGCCCAAGCGAGTGCATGAAAGCGCCGAAGGTGAAAACTTTATATTTGGAAATGTCCCTCATCCCACAAAACGTCCTAGGCCAGGTTTGTATTCGCTTCATGGCGCATGTCTACGTTCCCATTACCATTTACAGAAATGTCTGCAGGGAAAACGAGCAAACCTCCCGTCGGATACAAGTGTAGGCGGTGTGAATCAACCGAGGTTAGTACGATTTGTCTTGAAGGAGGTGCTAACTTGACCAATGGCCAGCACTTTATTGACAACTGCCCTGAACGAACGAAACCGCCCGAAGGTTACATTTGCAGGATCTGCAATGTCCCTGGACACCTTGTTCGCGATTGTCCAACTAAGCATGCTGTTGGTGACACAGGCGGTCCTAAACCACGTGAAGGATACGTTTGCCGTGCCTGCGGAAGCGAACTGCATTATATAGCCGATTGCCCAGTGGCGAATCAACATGGTTCGTATGCCCAAGGTGGCAAAAGAAGGCCACCGAAGGAGATTGGACGTATGCTCCGTGCCTTGATCAGCGTGGTGTCCTCATTCATGATGTTTATCCAGCGGAAGAGTGCTGGTTCTGTCTTTCCAATCCGAGCTTGGCGTAAGTGCTCATACAACAACCGGCCCACTTCTTAATGCACTGCAGGAAACACTTGATCGTCTCAATTGGTGCGGAATGTTACTTGACACTTCCGAAAGGGCAGATTATCCCAACGCAATCGGCCCGCGAGAGTAATTTGACACGCGTTCCGGGCGGTGGCCACGTCCTGATCGTGCCGATCTGTCATCAACCGACATATAATGCGATTCCCGCCGATATTTCGCCGCCCATCCTTGATGAAACGGAAAGGTAGCGTATGACCGCTGTACGCTGTGGTCCTTGCCTAAGCATTCCCGCAGGTATAAATCTGCTCTCCGCGATCTTTTTGCCAAACATGGTGCTGTGCCCGTATTCTACGAAATTGCACGGCTGAGCGCAAAAGGAGGGCACGCACATGTTCAGGTTGTCCCTGTTCCTACTTCGTTGCAAAACGACGTTGAGCCTGCTTTTCTCAAAGAGGGCCGTGCCCTGGGAATAGACTTTGAGTCTGATGCTGACGGTGCTTTGCAAGCCTGTGCTGGTGGTACACGAAGCTACTTCCGCGTCGATCTGCCAGATGGACGCAAGTTGATCCACTTGATGAAGGACGATGTTCCGTTTAGTGTTCAGTTTGGCAGGTACGTCTACCTGACGAGAATGCTGATCAGTTGATCTCAAGGATATTCATTTAGACAAGTACTGGTGTCTCTCTTGAATATTACTAACAGGCTTGATTGGAAGACGTGCATTCTTACAGAGGAGGAAGACAAGGCGGATGTTGAATCGTTTAGGAAAGCTTTTGGACCATATGATCCATCATTGCAATGATTAATGCTTGTGATTCATGTCACGGTAACTTCTATACGTATACAGAGTCGATTCTGAAATTTGCCACATCACCTCGGTCTTGGGCCTTCCCCTTTCCATGGACGTCGCTGTCTAGATCTGCTCTGGCTCCTGTTCCAAGCTCTTCTTGTAGCTATGGCCAAATTTCCTAGTGCCTTCTCTCCTCGCAGCCTTGATCACCCTTTCAATAGCATCGAGGCCTGGTAATCAACGTCAGTCGGACATAGTGTGACAGCGAATCAAATAACCTTTGTCGAGATCCTCCAGAGGAGGTCCGAATGACAGGCGAACAAAGTGGTGGCAAGGGGAATTGAACAAGTTTCTGCGATGAGCAGGGTTGATGTCGAAGAAGATTCCGGGGATCACAATGGTCTTCTCTTTGAGGAGTTCTTCAAAGAAGGTCTAAAGTGGCATCGTATACAGCACGTTAATCAAGTGGATATATACACACCAAGCCATTGTTCAATGGCGGAGGAAGTTTCTCCAAGTTGAGCCAGATGTAAAAGGTCGCTTGAGGTGGAATATCGACGTCGAGATGCATGTCATGAAGTCGCTTAAGCACATGGTCACGCTTTGCTTTGAAGTGTTTCTGCAGCGCGCGCTAATGAATGGTAACGGGAATGCGGTCAGCTTGACGAAACCTGGCTGGCAGTATAAATTTACCTTTTCAATTGCGACATTGCTTGGATCTAATAAGGGGATGGCGGCGAGTTGCATGCTGTGTTGATGTCAGTGCCGGGCAAATAGCACGAAAGGGCCAGCGTACGGATGGTTTGCTCCGCCGTCCAAGAAGGATCCTAACGCGCGTTTCAGCTGGGGCAAAAGTTCGTGATGTGACTGACTGACCTGACTGAGAAAGTGCGGTGATCAGGTTCTTTGGTCCAATGACCCAACACACACGCCAGCCAGGGAAACGCCAGTTCTGTGAGTTCCGTTTAGTACAAGTTACGATGAGGCATACACATCCTCGACCTTGGTAAGCCCATCAATGATCACGACCGGATCGGTGTTGACGTCATCGACGTACTCTGCCGAGGAGATAGATTTGCCAAAGTCACGCTCGTGCTCGGGATAAATGTACCAGGAGTAGAACTAGGGCGGGTGTTGGATGGTGTCATTGCAGGCAAATGATACGCAACGAACCTCGTCCAGGATGAGCGTTGTCCCCTCTTTGCTAAGAGAGACGAGTTCTTTAAGCTCTTTACCACTGAAGATATGGGATATGAGGTTCAGCCTCAAAGACATGGCGAGACATACGCAATGACTTGTCCTGTCGGATTCCGCGGATTGGAGGCGATGATGACGGCGAGTCCTTGTGTACGGATATCTTTCTATCAAAGGAAACAGCTGAGTAGAGTGACAAAGCGAGCATGGATAAGCCAGACCTTAGTCTGATCGATATCGAGACGGTATTTGTGCTGATCGAGAATTAGCACTGATGACCAGAGTTATTTGTGATGGAAAGAGACCTTGGGATCAAGACTGGAAGAAATCAGACACGGACCACGGGGAAACGCGTCTGTACTCACACTGTTGGCACGGGAACGAGGCGTTTGAACGCGCTCAAGACTTGGTCGTAAGCGGTGTAGTCCGGGATTTGATAAGACTGGGGCGGTAGATTAGCGACGACGCGGGCAGGGAAGGGATCGGACATACACAGTAGACATCGCTGACGACGGCAGCAACACGAGAGAGTCCGGAGCGACCGCCTGGGACGATACAGACGTTCTCGTATGTGTACTGGCTGGCCTTGTTCTGACGGTATGTGTGGTTGTACAAGTTTGCGACTGCTTCCCGAAGCGCTGTGACAGAGGTGGGATGAAAGACGCAGTGGAAAGATAGGATGGGGCAGACCTTTGACGCCGGTTGTGGGGGCATATTCCAAAGAATCGACAGGAATGGGTATAGAGTCCGGACGAGGGAGGGCATCGGGAATCGGTCCTACCTCGGGGGCACCCTGGCCGAGGTTGGCCCATTCATGAGACTGGGCGTAGCTGAAACCGTTGGCCATCGCGCGATCGGAGCAGTAGATGACGCCAGTGCTACCCGGATGCTCAATGCCGGGCACGGTCTCTTCATCCTGCAATGAACGATCAGGGACTTGGACGAGATGACGCGAGCGAGGTACGGACGGGATTGACGGTCTCTGGAAAGACGCCCTTGGGCTGATGGCCGACTCGCTGGCGGAAGATCTGTGACAGGGGATGTGTGAGCGTGAACTGGGCGAGGAAGGGGGGGGCAGGGGGCATGCCTGATGAGCCTCTGATTCCTTCTCGTGTCTAAAGTGTTTCATGACCTCGTGGACCTGGTTTGCGATGTTTGCAAAGGAGGTGATGCGAGGTAAGTGAAGGTGCATGTACGAAGGATAGAAGGAGAGCGGTGAGGTGAGAGAGCGCACCATTTCTTTTATACTGGGGGTACCGCTACGGGACGGAAACCTGCTGGAGGGCCTGCTAGAAGGTGCGGACATTGCCGTTGAAAACGAACGGATGCGGTCTGATGAGGGAAAATAGCGGACAGCACAGTGGGTGACCGTATTTATATGTCTCGGCTGGCACTGCCAATCTCCAACGACATGTCCAACAACAGCAACAACAACAACAACAACAACAAGTTTCTGCCAAACCCAAAGACGATCGCGGTCGGTCGTGGTCCTGCCCACGTCGTAAATTTAGTGTTGCTAACACGCCCTCGTCAGATCGTAGGTTGCCCTTTCAGGTGAGCTTGCACTCGGCTGGGTTTCATCTCATCTCGTAAATCTATATCCATCAAGCGGTGGTCAGGTTCGTGACGCTAGTCCGAGCACACACACAAAACCCTCTTATCGCTCTACGATCACAGCCCAAGTTGGGTGTCGATAAGGGTCCGATCCATCTCGTCGAAGCCGGTCTTATCGAACAGCTCCAACAATTAGGTTGGACCGTCAACTTCGACGGCCATCATCAGTTTGAAGAAATCCATACCGCTTCCGACCCTCCAATCGGCATCCTCAAGAACCCACGTCTCGTTTCCAGTGTCTGCGAGTCCGTTGCGACCGTCATCAGTCGTCATGCCAAGAACGGCCAACTCCCCGTCACTCTCGGTGGCGATCACTCTCTCGTTCGTATTTCTGTCCCATCCCTCCAGCGCCTTCTTGATCCCGCTCTGCCAGGCGATGGGCACTATATCCGGCACCCTCGAGTCCGTCTTGTCTCCCACCTACCACATCGCAATCCGCTGACGTCATCATTCCAGGTCGTACCCCGACGCATGTGTCATTTGGGTTGACGCTCATGCCGACATCAATACCGCTGAAACGACCGAGAGCGGTACGCGATCACATCGTTCCTCCATCCACCGCATTACGTAACATACACAGGAAACATCCATGGTATGCCCGTCTCATTCCTCCTCGGAATCGGACAACAGTTTTCCGAATTTTCATGGGTCCGGCCCGCCCTGAAGCCGGAGCGAATCGTTTACATCGGCTTGCGTGACATCGACGCCGGGGAAAAGCGCATTCTCAAGCAACACAGGATCAAGGCGTTCAGTATGCACGAGGTGGATAAACATGGCATCGGACAAGTCGTACAGATGGCACTCGATCATGTAAACCCAAATCGGGACATACCTATTCATCTCAGCTTCGACGTGGATGCCCTCGATCCCTCCGTCGCACCATCTACTGGAACACCGGTGCGAAACCACGTTCGCCATCGATTCCAACCGCTCATCCTCTACCGCCTAGGTCCGTGGCGGCTTGACATTCAGGGAAGGTCATTATATCTGCGAGGCCATCCATGAAACCGGTCTTCTCGTGGCATTGGATCTCATGGTTTAACTCTCTCTCCCGTTATACCTACCGAGCTCATCTTTTTACAGGAAGTCAACCCGTCTCTGGCGGACCCGGAGAGCGTTCGGCAAACCGTGGCCGTTGGCTGTTCTCTCGTCCGATCAGCACTGGGTGAGCCGGCAGCTCGCATCCATCATCCTCTATCTCACATACGTCCGCAGGCGAAACCCTTCTTTGAGTTGTTACTGCTCCAAATTACCCTATCAGATGTAATGACGAACAGGAAAATCAAATGAGGCTATCACTATGCCTTGAACTCCTCGTTGAATTCCCTCCCAATCAGCATCCGCCTAATTTCTTGCGTGCCAGCACCAACAGCGTAAAGCCTCGTGTCTCGCAGTATCCGACCCATCGGGTACTCTGAGGGATTTGTCAGCAATGCACGGTGGCGGTGTGGTCGTACGAACCGTTGATGTATCCGTTACCACCTAGGCATTGCATACCTTCCATCGCCACTTCGATGGCTCTGTCGGTGCTGTACAGTATTGCCCCGGCACAGTCCTTGTGAACATGAGACGCCATCGAAAATAAAACGATAGCATGTGTAACACACCCGGCGACTGACATGACCTTGGTCGCACGCCCTCGCGACCGCGTACACGTACGACCTGCTTGCGTTGATCTTGGTGTACATGTCGGCGATCTTGCCTGTGCAGTCACTCGAGGTCATGCTGCCAACAACAGACTAGCGCGCTCACCCTGCATCAATTGGAAGGTGCCGACCGGCCGGCCGAACTGCTTACGCTGGTGGATATACTCGACCGCATAATCAAAGGAGGCTTGCATCAATCTGCGACCGTTGATGCGACGTGGACGGTGGATCTTCACAGGACTCACCCTAGTGGACCTCCGCTCAACACGAGACGTTCGAGATCCAGCCCCGACATGAGCACGCCGACACCCTTGTTGACTTGGCCGAGGACGTTGTCTGAGACAGCATCAGCAAGCGGTCGCGCAGACGAACCTTGCTCACCTTCAGGCACCTCGCAGTTCTCAAAGACCAGTTCGCAGGTATCGCTCCCGCGCATGCCGAATTTGTCTAGTTTTTGATGCGTCGAGAAGCCCTTGAACCCTTTCTCGATCACGAATGCGGTGATGCCTTTGGGGCCCAGTTCCGGTGCAGTCTTGGCATACACGACGAGAGTCGACGCCGACGGCCCGTTGGTGATCCTAAGAAGACATCGAGGGGACGCATGCGCAGGGAACTACAACACACACCAGAATTTGTTTCCGTTCAACCGCCATCCGCCATCGATTTTATCCGCGCGTAACGTCATGCTTACGACGTCGCTCCTGATAAAGAGGTGTAAGCACTCGTCTGGGCGAAATACAAACGATATACACTACCCGCTGCCCGGTTCACTCATCGCCAGACTGCCGACCTTCTTGCCGGATATGAGGTCAGGGAGATACCTGGTTTTCTGTGCCTCCGTGCCGTGTCGATGGATCTGGTTCACGCAGAGATTCGAGTGTGCACCATACGACAATGCGACCGAGCCAGACGCGTGCGACAGCGTTTCCATCGCCAACGTGTGATGAAAGTAGCCCAGGCCCAACCCGCCGTACGCGGGGGAGACCGTCACGCCAAGCAAGCCCATGTCGCCCAGCTTCTCCCAGACGTCCTGCAAGCGACCTGAGAAGGCATGTTCAGAGGCAGGCATGCAACACTAACCACCGGAAAGGTGTTGGTTCTGTCAATGTCTGCTGCCCTCGGGGCGATTTCTCGTTGTGCGAACTCGGAGATGGCGTTCTTGAACTAAAGGACAGCCCTCGATGAGACTGCGTGCGAGGACTTGGGCACGACGCACCTCCGTCTGTTCCTCGGTCAGCCCCGCCACTTGAGCATTGTATGTGGATGCATGCCTCCGGGCACAATGGAAGCGTACGAGCCGCGCAGGACGGACGATGGACGATACAAAAGTCATGATGTCCACAGAAAGAGATCGAAAGTGGGTGTACGACGGAGCATAACCGGTGTGAAAATAAATACAATATTCCTCTATTCGACGCAAAATTTGCGATGTATCGTCTGCCTATAGTGTTCGACAATTCGCCTATCGAGCTCTGCCCATTTTTCAAACCGCTCTGGGCCTTTATAGTCCAAGTCGATGATAAAAATCTCGCTGGGAGTGCACCTGCGTATCCTGAGTATCACGGAACAGTCCTTGAACGTTGCGGAAAGTAGATATGCGATGAGATATGTATCGACGTGTTCAGGACGCAGCTGGGAATGATCCAATGCACAATAAGCGGTGTGGTAGGACGCGGCGAAATCTTGCAACTCCTTGAGGGGAGGGTTTTTCCAAGCGGATCCCGAGTGTGCCATGGCGTGTAGTTTGACGATACCTTCGATATCCAGCGCGTCGAGTGAGCGTTGCAGATTCGAAAGCGTCCTCAAGACAGGCGTGCGGAGAGACGGAAGCAACACGGCTGCGAGTGCTTCGTGTACCTCTATCGTTGCCGACAGAAATTCTGCAATAGCAGAGAGCGACTACCGGGTACCAAGGTGAGCCGAAGAGGGATGCGATAGGCGAGACACCACACCTCGGAAGGACGTATCATTTTCCCAGAGACGAACACCTTCATGTTGTTTAAGCTACCATCGCTCCGCACCCAAGCGTCCCAGAGATCACGGATGGCCTTTTTCACGCGTGTTTCGTCCGTCGAGTACAAATCCAAAGGGCAATATTGGGTAGGCAGACCATCTTTGGATTTGTAGTGGGTGTGCATGCAGAACCTGCACGTGAACGTCTTGATCTCCGCGGTGTCCTCAGACAAGTGAGTGGCATTGGGCATGAAGCCCCACTTGGGCTAGGACCGGTTACAACAATGGATATATGGAAAGTTTTGGCTGAACCTTTATTTCGATCGCCAGCACATCCGCGCCTCCGATGAGATCCGTGGCGAGGATGCCCTTTTGCCGTGTCTTGTCTATCTGGTCTGTCGCGCGTCGATGGGGGGGGCGGTCATGCTCACGCAGCGTCTCGAGTGCTGATAGCCACGTAGGATCTACGAGAACGACGTGTAGGTCCGGGAGAAATTCCGAGGGCACGAGCGTCGCAATGACCGTTTTCTGAAACGCGATGGCCACGTCGTCTTCTTCCTCGATGATCGCGTCGCGATGCAGCTCCTTGAGGGCAACTTTTCGTAAGCGAAGTATTTTACCAGTAAAGGCGGGGTGGAAGGGGCCCGCGTAGGAAAAGACGATGGTCGAGCCGCCCTCGGAGAGGTAAACCCAGTCTTGTGGGCGAGTTTGGACAACATTGGCGGGAGGCATCACGATGATAGGGTGGGGTACAAGCAATCTCGGCTAAAGCCGTACAACAGAGGTCGCTTTGACCACGCGAAAGAGTGTAACAATGGGTCCTCGGAGTATATTAGCCCGATTGCCTACTAGCCATCCACCACGACCAACATGCGCCAACGGAGTGCCTTGGTCACCAGACATTCTCCGAAACAAACGAGCCCGACCGCTCGCGACGTCACAGACGCGTCCGGTTTAAGGAGAGAACAGTTGAAGGTGAGCCGTCTCGTGGTATGCCGGGCGTCGATGATTGAGAGGAATGCTAGGCACGGGTCGAGAAGGTACAGGAACCCTGGGGAGTGCGCCCTCGACCACTGATGCTAAAGGACCTCGAGTGTGTGCGGAAGCTAGGTGAGCGGAAGCAAAGGTGGATTCGTATGCGCTGACCGGATCACTCCGACAAGGGACTGGTGCATATGGAAGCGTGCTGCTTGTGCGAGTGCGGTCGAGAGAGGAGGAAGTCGAAAAAGATCGGACGGGAAGCTTGTTTGCGCTCAAGGTGTTGCAAAAGACTGACATACAAAACTTTGACAAGGTGGGTGCGGTCGAAGGGAGGGGAGAGGAGACTGAAACAATGATTGACAGCACTACGGGGATGACACCGACGCAGAGAGGGAGAGTTTGTACAAACTGGGATGGAGCCCCTGGGTAAATGGTGTTGTGGGCACGTTCCACGACAGGCTGAACCTGTACCTTGCGTTGGAGTACGTCCCTGCAGGGGTGTTGCACGACATGATCTACGAGCGTGGGCCGCTGGAGGCGAGGATGGCACGGTTTTATTATGCGAACATGGTGTGCGCGTTGGAATTTTTGCATGCACACGGAATCGTGCATCGGGACCTGAAGCCAGCGAACATTCTGATCAAGGCGGACGGATACATTTCACTGGTTGACTTTGGGTTGGCAAAGGCTGAGACGACGGCGGCGAGATGGACGATGGTGGGCACCCCGATCTACATGGCGCCGGAGCTGTTTATGATACAAGCAGGGATCGGATGCGGCGTGGACTGGTTCTCAAGCGGGGTGGTCTTGTACGAAATGGTCACGAAACGGGTGGCAAGTAGAGGCGTGCACGTTGGACGATGATGTTGAGCTGATGTCCGTTGCATGTAGCCGTTCTATGGGCGGGAGGAAGAAGAGGTTTACTTGCGGACGGCAAACAAAGAGTACCGGTGGCCAAGGGAGATGCGGATTGGAAAGTCACTCAAGTCGCTGGTGGGTGGTCTGTTGAGACATGAAACGATGGAGCGATTGGGAGTCGCGAAGCCGGTGCGGACACACGAATGGCTGGCGGGAATTGACTGGAAAAAGATGGGCGGACAGCGATACCTTGTGAGTGACCAGCGGGTGTGTCGAGGCTGGCAATCGGACTGACGACTCGCAGGCGCCATGGATACCAGGAGAGGTCGATGCGAGTCGGATGTTTCACGAACGACGCCTTCCGTCGCAAGAGAGGCTGCCTGCAGTAGCGGTGATGAGGCCGGCAGAGTGTGTGAGGCATGACCGACGGTGGAACAGGACTAGCGTAGCTTAGAACGATACGATGATGGACTCGGACGTCAATCCATACGAATCTCACCCAGCCTTGTCCGTCATCCAGTCCGAAGTGCTCTGGGAGTACGCCAAGCTCGCCCACCACGTCAAAAAGGCGCGTAGCATCGTCGTCCACATCGATTCCACACATTCATCCTTTCAAAAAGTTGTCCTCCATCGCCACACAGCTCGCCCGGGACGACGACATCCTCGACCGTCTCCGCGTCCTCGAGCGCAAGATGTCCCTCGTCCTCACTCTCGTCAGTCCCTTCCAGTCCCTTGTGCTCTCCCTCACCCCCGCCCTAGTTCAAGGCCTCCGTTTGGGGTGTCATTAACGAGCAGGCTAATACAACAACTCCTACCACCTAGTTACCACTTGCAATGTCACACTCTCAGTCCCGCCAGTCGCCCGCTGATCCCCACCGCCGCAGTGCTCCAGATCACCAGCTTGCCGTCCGCCCCGCTCGTGCTCACCCTGCTCACTCCACCAGGTCCCACCTCGAACGCACGCACGCTCGTGATCGTGTTCTGATGCACCGTCACAAGCTCGCTGTCCCCACCCGACTCGCCCCCTGCGTGCCCACGCGTGTCCGCGTTTCGGAACGTCGCAAATGCACTGCTGTTCAGCCGCCCAACGCCCCCTCTCCCGCTCGTACGCTCCCCACCGCTCGTCGCATCGTCCAGCGAGCCCACCAGCGCCCACCCCGACTCGCTCCCTGAGAACACCACCGGCTGGCAGTCGTGCCCGGCAGCCACGATGCTCTCTTCGCTCGTCCACGTAAGCGTGACATACGGCAGACTGCTGATCCGGATCCGCTGCACGTTCGGTCCTCCCGGGTACACGATGCTGATCGAGCTGTCGTGACCTGTACAACCTCGTTCAGTCCCCTTTCATCTTCTTCCGGTCTCACTCTCACTCACTTGCAAACGCCAACACGTCTCCACTCGGCGAAAATCCCACCGCGTGCACCCATCCACCCGCCGGGCTTGTGTATTCGCCGCACACCGTGTTGAACGGTAGCTTCTCGCCCCAGAGTGTCCCCGCCGGCCTAGTATACCTGCTTTCAGTCATCGCTCGTCTGTATCACCCAATGTACCACTAGCCTCTTGTCCACATCCTTGATGTAAGCAGACAGAACCCGCGCTTTCATGTCCGCACTTCCAGCCGCGAGCAACACATTGTTCGGATGCCAGTCCACGCACAGCACCGTCGACCGTATCGGTTTCTTCAGCTGTCTCGCCACCCACCAGTTGTTTTCAGGGTCGAACGAGCACACCGCGATCGCTCTGTCATTCGCGTCAGCACTTTATTTGCTCATCACCACCACAGTCACGCCAAACCTCGCCCCGCTTGCCACCGCAAACTTGTCTTCGTTCGGGCTCCATCGAACAAACGTCGCCGCTCTGTTGATCCGCAGCAGTACCAGCGTTGGCTTCCACACCATCCCCCCTGTCCCTCCGTCCGCCGACTGCGTCCACACGTACGCGTTGCGATCCTGCGATGCAGTCACGATCCGGTTCGAATTCGGCGCCCAGTCGATCGACGTGATCACCTTGTCGTGCTTCCCACCACCCTCAGCGCTCCCTACGCTGCACACAGACGACCACGCACCTCGGCGAGCGTCTCCGTAGCTACCCATTCCTTGCCTTCTTTGACGTATATCTGCGATTTGTTATCGTTCAGGCTCAGTGCCACCTCTGCAAATCCACATCGTCACCCGCGTGCTCGCCAGTGTGACTCAAAAGGTGCGTACGACTGCGATCTGCATTGAATGCGTGGCATGTGATTGGTGTCTGAGCGATCGAATACACCTCTGGCGCAGACATGATGGACGTGTCGAAAAAAAAAAAAAAAAAGAGTGTAGATGTATTTGGTCCGATTTGTTCAAGACGACGACTACAATTACATACGTCTCCTCCTGCTCCAAAGCGTGAGCGAGCGATGTGGTAGATACAGTGTCATTTCTGCTTACCAGTCGCTTGTCTGCAGCCCTCCTCTGAACATCGTGCTACAGCCTACGGCATGCCATTCAGGGATGTTCATGTTCTAGAAAATCCATACTGGGCAGTCGTCTGTCCTAATTCACAGTCTGCTGGCCCGTCTGGGCGGGATCATCTTAGAAATCCAAGAATACACGTTCAACGAGGTCTAGGCGTTACTACTCGCTCCTGCCGCGCCGGTTTCGTCGACCTTGCTGCGCACTTCCTTGGCCCAACGCAAGCCACATGCGTTGCACAACGTCTTTGGTCCTTGCGGTCCCTTGACAAAAAGGTCGCTCGTCAAGCAGGAACGGAACGGATGCGTGGTCCCAAATTTTTATTTACCTTGCGCCATTCTGGTGAATCCGTTCTCCCGCACGTCACGCACACGTATTGCTCTGCACTCTGCACTTTGCGCATCTGGTAAATTCATGTCAGTCGCGCAGTACCGTCAACCGTAGAACATCACAGAACCTTCTTCCGCCTCGAGGTATCGTCTCCGAAATCGTCGTCCGTGGACTGTGCGTTCGACGCGTACTGCCCCCCAAAGGTGTGCAGGCGGATGGGTTCGTACGCAGCTTCCTGCATAGCAGGCGCACCAAAAGCATCATACGGAATTCGCGCTGGGTGCTGAGATGATTCAGCACCACGAACCGAAATGGATGGGACAGACGATCGCGGCACGGGAGAGGTCTGGAAGGAATAGACCGGGGTGGCTGATGATGGAGAAGCTGCTGTCGGGACAGACGGCGAAGGTGCACGCACACGGAGCTCCGCGAGCCGTTTCTGTAGACGTTCGTTCTCGACCTTGAGTTCCAGATAGGTATTGAGCCTCGGAGAAAATGTCAGTCATTGGCGAGCAGACGACGGGGACGTCCTACATCGTGACGTTGCGGCTCGGATAGGGCTTTGCGACTGCGAAAAAACATCGGGCAACCAGTTCGTTGTCAACAAAGCATGGGCTTCCTTTCACTTCGAAGAGGACCTCGGACTGGGGGATATTCTGTGCGGTGACGGGTGCTCTCGCTTTCAGACGCACATACGAGTTCATCTCTCGGTGCGTCCGGAGAGACTCGTCAAAGGCGACATAAAACGCACGCTGGTCCTCTGCTGCAGGGTAGGAAATGTAGAGACGGAGGCTGCGACATCGAAAGGGCTTACAGTTGACGAGGTCGACGAAAGGGCGATCGATGAGCTCTGCATCTGACCAGCCAAGAATCTCGGCGACCGCGCGACCGCAAAACCAGATTTTGGCGTCCGCCGAGAGCACAAAGATGACGGCCTCCGAGAGTTCGTGTATGAGCAAGTCTGCCCACCGCTTCCTTTTCGTAAACTCGAACGTTGTCGGGGACGAGGACAACTTTGAAGAAGACATGAGAAACGAAGTTGGAGCTACACCAAAATGTATGTGTATAAGATAAGACGTTGCGCAACCCCAACCCTTCAAATTATGCAGTACCCCCCATCCACCCGAACTTCGGCCCCGGTCATGAATCGCGATGCATCGCTTGCAAGGAACACGACCGCACCCTAAGTATCAACGCGTCAACACGACAGCTCCATTCAATCCCAGGGATGTCACTCACAGCCAGATCTTCCGGTTCACCCATCTTATCCCCGTCACGTCAGTTGTCTTCTCGTGTGCACAAGTCAATGCCTTACCTTGCCCATCGGCGTCAAGCTCTCCCACGTTTTCTGTACAACATAATTAAATGAAAATCAGATGGCTCGCCTCCCACTCACCTTGAGCTCATTGTCGTGGGCCAGGATCGTCTTTGTCAACTTGGTCAACATGTATCCAGGGCTAATCAACAAGTCCGTCAGCAACGTTCGAAAGTGATTCACACCTCGTTTTACCTCAACGTGTTCACCCGCACTCCTTTTTTTGCCCACTCCACCGCTAAACTCGATGCCATGTGTCTCACCGCTACAGCGCCGCCCCAAACGTCATTCCCGTTCATTTCCGCACAAGCGAATGCCACTTGCCTGCTTTGGACGCGTTGTATGGTGTTTGTGGCTGTGCTATCGTCTAGGCCGGTCCGGAGTCTATGATTTGAACACCACCCACCTGAGGAATATTAATGACCTGGTCCCCCGTGTCAGCACTCGCACATCCCGAATAGATCGCGCTGTCGCACCGATGCACTCATACTAGCTACCAACACGATCGACCCTCCTCCTTGGGGTATCATGTTCCGAGCCGCCTCACGCGCCGTGAAGAATGCGCCGTGAACATTGATATCATACAACCGCTTGATCCGGTCGAATGGGTAACTGTAACCGGCATCCTTCAGTACCTCGCATACAACACATAGCGCAAGCCACACTTACTCGAACGCGGAGTAGTTCTCCACGATTCCTAATAAATTACGGCATCACGCGGGGAACGTTCGGATCATCCAAACTTACCAGCCGATGCTACAACAGAGTCCACTCGGCCGAACGTATCCATCACTGTCTCGAACGCTTTTTGCACCGACAGCTCCGAAGAGACATCGCATCCCACTCCGATCACTTTAAAGTCTTCTCGTTGCAAGTCGCTGTTAACTTGGGATTGTCTTCAGTAGCCGTTCTTGCACAACCCACCGTCCTACTGACCGCATGAGTTTTGGACGAGCTCTTCGGCGGCCACTCTTGCTTCGTTCTCCTTTAAATCAATGATCGCTAGCCGTGTGCATCCTCTGTCGCTCACTTTCAGCGTCCATTCCCACTCCACGTTTGCACACCTACGATTGCATAAACGCGTTGCAGAATTCGTTTCCTAATCCTCGGGCTGCCCCAGTGACGACACACACCTGTCAATGCTCAGCGTTCTCTCTACAGTACGTCAGAACAGAAGTGGCTTGCCTTGTTCTCAAGAGAAAAGGAAGGAAGCACGCGAGGCGTTCTACGTGGGACAGCAGTGCTTTGCAGCCTGGCTTGTAATACCACAGCACGGCTCGCGATCAATGAATGTGACCTTTGACAGGTGAAACGGGCGCGGGTTGCAAAACTCATGGTGAGGAGATGTCGCAATGGAGGAAATAGTAGGAGGGAAATAATTTAAACTCTCCGATTCAAGTCGTTGTATTATAAAGTTTCGGCCCGCCCAGACTTTTTGCCGACGAATCCGCAGCATTTCCGCCAACGCTTCGTATTAGAACATCATTGAACATAACTACCATAGTAGACCATATAAGCTAGCGGGAAGGGGAAAAAAAAAGAGCGTAGGTGGACTGGAAGGGTATATACAAAACAAGAGATCGAGCTCATTAGCTCCAAAAGTCAACGTACAATAGCACAAGCAAAGAACGAGCGAGACATGTGGAAACGGGGAACCATAACGAGAAATGTCGCTCCAACTATCAAATGCATGCAAACTTGGATTTCCGTCTTTGCAGCTCCTCCATCCGGGAATCAAGTTGTGCACGTGCACGCTCCTTGGCTCGCCGCTCTTCGTCCAACCGAGATTCCAATGACTGTTTTTCTTCTACAATCGACCTCCGAACACTGGCAACCTCCCGACGAGTTTCCTGAAGTTCGTTGCGAAGTGTCTCCACCTGTGCACTGAGGGTATCTCGCTCTCTTGCAATTTCTGTTGCCTGCATCCGGGCTTTGCGTACTGCTCCGTGTCAGTACGCCGCATCAACGCAAACGGAATGAACACGTACGGTTCTTTTCAGAATCGCTTAGAGACGTCTCCAGCGTGCTCACAAGATCCATGTGAGTGGCCAAATCGCTCTCACAGTGGGAGAGCTGCTTGTTGAGTGTTTTGATCATCACTTCCTGTTCGCTGATCTGCTTTGCCTGCTCTTCAATCTTGGATGCCGCAGCCTTGGCTTCGAGAGGTGATCCGCCAGCGAGACTGATCGAAGCAACTGACGTCGCAGGCGAATCCATCTGTGAATCCTTGGACGTTGAGGGAGACATGGCTGACGACTGCGTCGACACGCTTGAATGCGATTCTTGCGTCGTCGGCGCAGGAGGCGGTGGAATCGACGGAGGCGGCGTTGGTGGTGGAAGTTTGCCATTCAAGCCATTCACTCTGGAGAAAGTGAGGTTACGATCGGATGGGACACGCTGTGGAGTGTCCTGAATGCTGGGGTTGCGTGTCAACTGAGCTTGTAAGTCGCGCACCGCGCCCTCTTGCCTGTTTTTCTCCGCCTGCAGATTATCCTTCTCGTCCTTGACACGCTGAAAGTTATCCTGCATCTCAGCAAGTAGAAAACGATGTCGCTGCAGTTCGTCGACAAGGGAATCCCGATCGGACACGGCTTGGTGAAGTTTCGATTGTTCCAAGACCGCCTTCTCCAGCGCAGCCTTGACTTTTTCCAACTCACCGCGAAGCCCATCATTGTCTGATCGAGCGTTCGCGAGCGCCTCCTCCATCGTCGCAATGGCTTGCGCTTTTTTCTTGATGGTTTGGCTCTGAGCAGCCTGTGTTGTAGTAAACTCGCCAAGCGCGACACGCTGCGAGTTGACCTCTTCCTTCAGCTTGACCAACTCCTCCACCATCACTTCTCGCTCGCTTGCATACGTCTTTTCCAACTCGGCTAAGCTCGACGCAGAACGCTGTCGTTCCCTCTCCAATGCTCCCGAGTGCTGTCCTTGGGAAGTCTTGAAGTCAACGCGGACAGTCTCGAGTTCTCTTTCGAGACGTTGATGGCCCTGCACGAGTTGGTCGCGTGCGTCCAGGTGTCGTTGCTCCACGTCCGCCAGCGCTGCTGCAGACCGATTACGCTCCTCGAGAAGTGCACTCTCAGATGCCGCTCGTGCCTCTCCAATGCTAGCGACATGCTGGTTCTGCACATTCCGGAGAGTAGACGCCAAGGAGGCGAGCGTTGCTTCGTGGTCCAGTTCAAGCTTTTTGACAGTGTCCTCATGCGTCCTCGTGATCTTCACGCGTTCTTCTTCATGCTCCTGGTTGGAAGCATGAAGTGACTCCTGATGTGTTTTCCTGAGCTCAGCCACCTCGTTTTCGTGTGTACGAGTGAACTCTTGCAGGACAGCGGCTTGTCGTTCTAGAAGAGCTTGGATGGACGACTCGTGCTCCTCACGCGTTCTTGCAGCGGCAGCGGCAGCTTCCTGCTCCAAGTCAGTGATTGTCTTTGTGAGGCCCTCGATCTGCACTTCTGATTGCTCCTTGAGGACTGCGAGCGCGGTAGCGTGTTCCCGCTTCATGTTCTCCCGCCTCGTCCTGTAGTCTTCCTCCTTGTTTGCGACAACCTGGGCATGCTCAGACTTGAGCTTCTCCATGTCCTCTGCGTACGTGGCATCTCTTCTCGCGATCGCGGCGGCGTGCTCTTCCTGTAATTCGCGAAGAGCTTGGTCACGAGCAGATTCTGATTCGGACAATGAACATTCACGGGCCTTCTCGACCATCCGCATTTCACTCGCGTGGTCCTCGCGAAGACGATTGAGCATAGAAGCGGCATCCTCGGCTTGCTTGCGTAGTGCCTCAGCATGATCGGAGCGAAGCTTTGTCAAACCGTTGTAATACTCTTCTTCGGTACGATGTAGTTCAGCTGCGGCATCTTCCTCCTTGCATTTCATCGCATCCGCATGTTCGAACATGACCTTACTAAGCGCCTTTCCATGCTCTTGGGCCAGTCGCTCAAGAGCGGCCCTGCCTTCTTGCGACGTGCGCTGTAGCTCTTCTTCGTGGGCCGCCTGTAATTTTCCAAACGCCTCCTCGTGATCTTTGAGAGCCTTGTCCAGCGCGGCGGTCGCCTCAGAAAGTTGGTTCTGGAGATTTCCAACCACAGCGTCATGTTCACCTCTGAGACGTGCAACAAGTTCGTCGACCTCCCCGCCTTTCACTTTGAGAGCTTCTTCGTGCGCCACACGCAAGGTATCGACAGCGACAACATGGTCATCTTCCGCTTTCTTGATGGTATCGATCAGCTCTCGTTCGCGTTGACGGATTAATTCCAACTCGGACAGTGCGTCATCACGTTTAACACGTAATCCCTCGAGTTCTGTTGACATGTTCAGCGTCTACGGAAGTGCGGTAGGTCAGACCTGGACAGACTGTTGCAATAAAATGGACGTGCCTGGTCCCTGGAAAGGGTGACGAGTCCGTCGTGCGCACGACGAACTTGAGCCAATTGTTCGGTCAAAGAATCGACCAGCTCATTATGCTGAGACTCTTTCTGAGCCATAGACCTGAGCGAAATTCACTGAATAATCTCAACAAACATCAAAATTGGATCCTCACAACATGAGCTCATTGAGGTGATCCAATGATTCGTCCACGTCCGCGTCCGCATCCAAATCACTGATGGTAGACGACACCCCGTGGAGTTGCATGCTTTTCCGGACTGCGTTGAACTTTTCGATGGTCATAAGAGATAGATGTGTGCTTTGATCTTCTGGTCCCTTGGCCGTCTCGATTGGTAGGGGAGCCACGTCTACCAGCTCTTTCTCTCTCAAGGTAGTTTCCAGTGCACTGATCTCTGCTTCCCGCTCCTTCAAGACCTCCTGTAGGCGCATGATTTCTTTCTCCATACTGGACACAGAACGCTGTTCGGTTGGAGTGGTACTGCCATTGTAATTGGAGACGGAGAAATTAAAGTTGGGAGGACTCGGAGAGTGCGAAATCGAACTAGAAGTACCGTGACTAGAGTTGGACATTTTGCGGGAGCGTGCTGATGAGAGCTCCTGCGACAATGACAGCGACGGCGATAGCGAGTGAGAGGCCGACCTAGCCAGGGGTAAACTCGGATCAAACAATACAATACGTGACCGTACCTTGCATGGAGTGAGTCCAAGGAAACCGTTTTCCCGAAAAAAGATGCTCGGTCGAGCTGCGTCTCCACCACTGCATCCTTGTTCCTCAAACTCATCTTCTTCCGCCGGACGGGAGTCGTCTCCACGCTTGCGAGGGCGGAAAACTCTGGAATGGTAGGGTTGGCAAGTTTCACCTCTTGAATCTGGGCGGCGAGGTCGGCAATCTCCTGCAACGCATTACGGTATTTCTCGGTAACAGTCGAGAGATCGGCGAGCGTTGCAGCGTGTGTCTGTTGCAGTGCCATCAACTGATTCTCTACGGAGAGGTCGACTGCAGCTGGCGTGTTGAAACCAGAAGACGAAGACCCGCCAGTTTTATTCGGATCCTGAAGATCTCGTTTCGCTTGTTCCACTCCTCCAACCATACCATTTAGACGCACGCGATCTTCATCAGCTTCTCTCCTCTTCCGTTCCCATTCCTCCATTTTCAGTTCAAGAACTTTTACCTTTCTCTCTCGCTCTTCGAGGTCTGTGCGCCAGCTTTCTCCGTCTCGCTCCAGGCTTTCTAACCGTGACTGAAGTGCCTCAACTTCTTGGGATCGTCGTTCGCTCTCATTCTCAAACCGCGAAATCGTCTGCTGCAGCGAAAGGACAGATTCGTCGGATTTGGAGAGGCGACCTTCAAGTTCAGAAATGTACGAGGTAGAATGAGATTCGACATCCTTGTAGCGAGCGAGCTCTCGTTTGAGATCGGTCAAGGACTCGCTGGAGGATAGTGAGGTCTCGTCATACGACTTGACCTTTTCCTCGAGATCACGAACATAGGCCTATGGTGCATGCCATGAGTATGCAAAAATAATATCGAGTATCAACGCACTTCGGTAGAGGCTTCTCGTTCCGTCAGCTTCGCCAACCGGGAGCGGAGCTCCTCGACATAGAGCTCCGTGGCAGTATGCCTTTCCGTGATCTGTCCCAGTTCCTCTTCCTTTTCTTCCACCAACTCGTTCGTCAGGCGCAAAGCTGCCCGGTTCAACCCCAACTCAGCCTCCATGGCACTGATCGTCTTCTCGTATTCCTCAATGACAGGCCCCACAATCTCTTCATACTTTCCGGTTCCGCCTACACTTCCACCCGTGGATGACCGATGACGCTCGCCAAGCTCACGACGGAGCCTTGCGAGTTCTTCTGTGCGATCAACATACTTCTCCCTCAAATCCTCGTAGTTATTCTGCAGCTCAGTCATCTGAGCGAGAAGCTTCTTGTTGGAGCCTTCGGTCGGCTCAGATGCCGACTCGCCGAACACAGAGGCGACTCCACCACCTTCCTTGAGTTGCTTGAGCTCTTTGCGCAAGCGAGTGACAGTGCCTTGCAACCATTCCATGTCATCCCAGCCGTCCTCCCTTTCGTTGACAACAGCTCTATTTTTGATGTTCCGAGCACGATTCGCGTACTTGAGGGTGTTGACCGTCTCGCCAACATTCCACTCAGTTGAACTGACACAGGCGATCATGAGAGTATGCGAGTTGCCTCCGAGCGAGTCTTGGAGAAGACGAGTAAGTTTGGAATCACGGTATGGTATGTGTGAGTTGGTGTGAGACTTTGCCCGAGCAGGATCACCGAGTGCTGAGATGACATTGCCTAGAGCCAAAAGACCACTATTAATGGAAATGCCCTCTTTAATACGTTCGCCGGCGGCGGCGGTTCGCTTAAGCTGGGCCTCAAGTTAGCTGGCAGAGAAATCAGAAAGAGAAATTGATTACCCGTTCTGAACCGGCCAAGTCGACAAAGTGGAACTTGGACACGATAGTCATCCAGTCGCCGCTATCGTCATCATTATCAGCGTTTCGACCATCCGGAGGCCGCAAACCAAGCGCACTGGCTGGTCGCAGACTACTTCCCCTTCCCATCGCGGCATGAAAACTAGGGGTAGCTGGCCGACCCATGGTGGGGGAAGACACTCTGCCAGCGGTGGGGGAACTGGTATAGAGAGACCCAGGACGGGCAAGTCGTGAAGGCGAACGACCATTAGGAGGTAAGGGGGACGACGACCTAGGAGGGGGTCCAGAGCCTGTATACTTCTTCTGCATCAGCGTCAGAGAAAATATGGCATGTGAACGGGAAGATTGGGCGTTCATGTCGGTCTCGTTGGTACGGCGGATGGAGGTTCCCTGTCGGATAAGGCTGCAAACTGATCAGTCCGGGATGATAGGGGATCGAGGGCCAAGCATCGCGTACTTCATGACCTCATTAGTGTTTCGAACGTTGACCTCTCGAAGACCACCCCAAATTATAGAACCGTCTTTCCCTTCCCTTATCTGTACTTCGCGACGAACACCCGAAGCTTCGTCAGAGCTCAAAAGGTCAATCAAATCCTCATTATACACTTCTATGAATGAACCCTTGAGACTGTAATTCCAAGACCCGCCACGTTCGTCCTTGAGCTTCTTTGCCTGCGAGAATATCGTGGACACGGCACGGGGTATGATACCCATGCCGTTATTTGGATCGGAAGGATTGGCATCTAGGTCGACGCCGGTCATGGTGAATGTTTTGCCGCTGCTGGTCTGACCATACGCAAGAATGGTGCAATTGAAGCCTTCGAGAAAGCGCGAAATGAGGGGATGGGCAGTGGTCGTAAAGAGGGCATGCTGAGTGGTATTTGGGGAATGGACCTGGTCAAAAGTGAACACCTGTTTTTTTCCCGGAGTGGAAGGACTGGAGAGAGCAGTGCCAGAACCAGAAGCGGCGGGTGCAGCAGATACGGCGTCGACCGTGACGGTGGTGGGGGTTGTCGCGTGAATGACAGTTCTCTGGAAGCGAGCGGGAATGGATGCAAGGTCTGCTGGAGTCGTAGGCCGGATGCGGAGTGCTGTAAGGCAATGTATATCAGTGGGGTGGGTGTAGAACGGAAAGGATGGACTCGCCGACTTGGACGGAGGTCATCGCGGCCGACGACGACGACGACGACGACAGCGACAACGACGGCGACGACGTGTGAGGCGCCATCGCGCGAGTGTTGAGGGTGGTTGGGAGGGAAATGGGCGGGTGTTGCCGACCCTACGCTTCACTGAAACGCTCACACGCCAGCACCACACCTTGATCATCATTTCAAAGCCATCACTGGCCGAGGTAAAATATATAGAATTATGTAGTACGGGTATGCTGAAAGCTATGAAACAACATGGCGAAATGAATCAAGGATCGTAAGTCGTAATGAACGTTCTCTGTAACCAAACATCTGCACAAAAAAGCGTCAGCATGACCGTCATGCTCGAAGATCATGTCTGACCTAGGCCGCAGGTCAAAGGGGATGCTAACGCCTGCACTCGTCGCGCGACGCCAGGTCGATAGAGTTCATGCCCCGTCATGGTAGCCAAATTTTCACCATTTGGTCGACACCCGCTGATGCCACCACATTAACCAATTTCTCAGGTTCGCCAGGCTTGGAATCGGCCCCCTCTACCCCATTCGTCTTGCCCGAGTTCACAGAAACCTTCTGCCGGCCCCAAGCGATCGTAGCAACAAAGTGTGTGTGTGCTTCCACAGTCTTCATACATCTGCCGGTCGACAATTCCCATACGCGTATCGTCTTGTCATCAGATGCCGACAGTAAAAGTTTCCCAGAGGGATGAAAAATGAGTGCTCGGATCCAGTTGTCATGGCCAGCCTGGCAAAGAGGGCCCATCAGTCGTTCGCGTTCTCGTACGGTGCTCGGCAACAACCTACAAGATTTTTCAGCATCTGACCGCTCTGCGTGTCCCAAAGCTTGATCGTCTTGTCTCTCGAACCCGTCGCGACATAGGCGCCCGGCTTCTTGAGCCGATCCGTATTCTGAATATAACGTGAGACATGTTCGTAAGGTGCTACGTAAACGAACCGGAATGCCTGCCAGCTCGCGGATGGCGTTGTACGACGGGATCGGAGCAAAGGCCACGACCTCGACCTGGTGGTCGTGCCCGCGAAGTTCCAATTTTTGTTCGCCCGTGAGTGGGTCCCAGAGGCGAGCAGTCTGGCACACATGTTTATTAGAGTAAGAAAGGGAAACGAGCCCAGTACCTGATCCTTGGAAGCGCTAGCCAACAAGCGGCCATCGTCGGAGGGGACAGCGTAACGGACCCAGTCGGTATGGCCGGTGATCGTCCGGACGAGATGCCTTGTCGGGGTCGGTAAGCATTGCTGGGGGGGAGGGGGGTCGTGTGTTTTGACTTACGCAGAGGCAACGTCGAAAATTCTGATTGAATGGTCCCAACTAGCGCTGACGATGAACTGATCACCCGGCAGAAAGCGTGCAGAAGACACAGCATGATCGTGGCCTGTGAGGGTCTTTACGTTTTTCCATTCATTTTGAGAATCCCAAATTTTGATGAATAAATCCGACGAACAAGTCACTGATTGTTGCGATGATGAGAAGGGAGCGAGATGTATTGGCGGGTGCTCACCCAAGAGATGACCCTTATGGTCGAACTCGACATCATTGACCCCTTTCTGATGACCCTTTAAAGTTCTCTCGAAATCGCCTGTTTCCCAATCCCAGATTTTAACGGTAGCGTCTTCGCTAGCGGAGGCGAGGAGGGAGTACTGGGGATGGAAAGCGACGCGGGTGATGCTCTGCCTGTGACCGGTGAGGACGTGGGCAGCTGGCGCGCGGGGAACCCAGTCAGCCTGCATTGCGGCACGCTTCGAAGGTGCGAGCGAGATCTCTTCTTGGAGAGATGCATTTCTCGTCTCGAGGTCCATGATCTAGATAGGATGGCTTAATCGGAGGGTGAGTGAACGAGCTGATGGACGACACCTTCTTTTGCAGACGGATGACGCTAGTCCACTTCTTCTCCAACAGGCCGGCGTACTTTGCCTTTGGATCTGGCGAGTACTCGATGCCCGAGTCGTGCTTGAGAGCGTTGTATGCGCCGGTGAAGTTGTTGGTGTGCAGATACTCGAGCATGGCCTTGTGACTGCATACCATGAGCGACTCTGTCCAAATCGACGTGTGTCTGGCACGCACAGTTCGTCTCTCTGACGGTCGGACAGCAGCGCGGCCATGGTGATTGTGCACAACGGGCGGGCTAGTGACTTTGTTGTGGATTGTTGTTTAGCGCCTCGCCATCAAGTACTACCTACGTTCCTCCTATTCCACCATCATGCATCAACCGTATCGATTTAAACTCTTTCGTCGCTTGTTTTATCCCCATTTCCACAGGCAACCTCTCCAGCGAGCTCGCCCCAACTGGTCTTGTTCGTGAGCTTCGTTCTTCCTGCCTTGACATCATCCACTCACAGAATCCGTGCACACCCTTGACCCGCTCAATCACATACCGTGCCTCTAGGGGCGTTGCAATCGGCCCCCCGTGGCACAGGACGATCACCTCTGGGTTGATCTTCCTCGCCGCATCCACAATGTCCCTGATACGCTTCACACAATCCTCCAGTGCGAGCGCAGTCTGCGCTCCGATCGTCCCGCTCGTCGTCAATCCCATGTGCGCGACGATCACGTCTGCACCAACCGCCGCCATGCGCTCCGCTTCGTCCACGTTGAAGACGTACGGCGTCGTCAATAAGTCCATGTCGTGCGCCAGCCGGATCATCTCCACCTCCTTCCCATAGTCCATCCCCGTCTCTTCCAGGTTCTGTCGAAACACCCCGTCAATCAACCCTACCGTCGGAAAGTTCTGCACCCCCGTGAAACCCAGCTCTTTCACCACTCGCAACAACCGCGTCATGTCGCGAAACGGATCGGTACCGCAGATGCCAGCTAGTACAGGCGTGTCCTTGACCACCGTCAGCGTTTCATTGGCCATCTCAAGCATGATCGCATTGGCATCCCCGTATGGCATCAGCCCCTGTCGTGATATTCAGTAGTACCACCACTATGTCCGAACGCGTATTCCTTACTGCCAGCGATCCCCTCCCTGCCATGCGAAACCGCCCCGAGTTGTACAGGATAACGAGGTCCACTCCTCCAGCCTCCTGCGTCTTTGCGCTCAGTCCGACTCCGGCTCCCCCTCCGACGATGGCTTCGCCCCGCTTGACGGTGCTTCTAAGCCGTTCGAGCGCTTCTTGGCGTCTAGACATGGTCGATAATGATCAGCGTCTCCGCTCTTGGGAAACCATCCTGCTCTGCTGACATAAGCTCTCTCTATCTCTAAATGTCTCCTCCCGTCGTCGCTGTCGTCGGTACTTGTGACACCAAGTATGAAGCCCTTTGCTACATCAAGCATGCCGTTGAAGCCACCCAATCTTGCAAGGCCATCCTCATCGATATCGGTATTTTTGCACCCCCTAACCGTGCGCACATCGACATCGACCGCTCGCAACTGCTGAGCGGGGAAGGTTTCGACATTTCTTCCCGCGATAACGCACTCGACACCATGGCCCGCGTCCTCACGACCACCCTCGCTCGCCTTTATGCCAAACGGTCCATCGCAGGCGTCATTGGCGCCGGTGGCTCGGGCAACACCACCGTCTGCGCAACAGCCTTTCGTAACGCCTTCCCGGTCGGTTTCCCCAAGCTCCTGGTGTCCACCATGGCTTCAGGACATGTGTCTCACTACGTGGGCGAGACCGACATGACGATGATGTACTCGGTCGTGGATATAGTGGGGATGAACGGACCGCTTCGCACGATACTCGGCAATGCTGCATCTGCCATCGCTGGCATGGTGGCCCTCCGGTCCCAGCTCACACAAGACGTCAGCCCGCCCAAACCGAGCATCGCCGTGACCATGTTTGGTGTAACGACCCCGTGCGTCCAGGCCGCTGCCCGGCAGCTCGAGGAATTAGGGTACTCTGTCGTCACCTTCCATGCGACGGGTTCGGGGGGCTTATCTATGGAAAGGCTGATACGGGAGGGGTATTTCGCAGGCGTTCTGGATCTCACGACCACGGAGCTCGCGGACGAACTCGTCGGCGGTGTGCTCACTGCTGGGCCGAACCGCCTCGAGGCAGCAGCAGACGCGTCCGTTCCCCAGGTCGTCTCCGTGGGTGCACTGGACATGGTCAACTTTGGTCCGGCCTCGACCGTGCCCGCCAGGTTTTCCGGTAGACGGTTTGTCCGCCACAATTCGTCCGTCACGTTGATGCGCACGACACCCGAGGAGTGCAACGCCTTGGGACAGATCATTGCTCAAAAGCTCGGAAGAGCCCCACGAGACAGGACACACCTCCTTCTCCCTCTCAGGGGTGTTTCGGGAGTCGATCAAGATGGAGAATCGTTTCGGGATGTGGAAGCGGACGAAGCGTTGTTCGATGCGTTGCGTTCGGCAGGGTTAGAGTGTCCGGTCGAAGAGCTGGACGTCAATATCAATGACCCTTGCTTTGCTACTGCCGCCGTATCGGCCCTTCACAGGATGATACTATCCTAGATCGCCCAAGTCAAGTAGCAGTACACAATACAGTTAATCAAAAATTCCCCAAGTCATCGCGAGCGCCATAGTAGAAACATATCGTGCAAGTGGAGAGCAACAAGCAGGTGGATATCCAAGTCCATTGACCAAGTCCATGGCTGCTATGTAAGAGATCTGAACGGAAGACGATGGGGTAACAGGTTACACAGAACGAAACAGATGAAAAAGAGACGTCGTGGTTTATATAAAACGAAATCTAGGTTCAGTGGTTAGTACTCTTCTTTTTTTTGTTTTTTTTGTACTGTCAAGTCGACGAATGCCAATGTGTTCAAAACGGAACCCCACCCAGATTCATGTAATTTTGTGTCCCAGCAGGTCCTGGACTGGGATGACGCAAGACGCTCTGGTGCATGACCCCTGCTTGTGGAATGCCAAAAGGGGGGGTCATCATGCCCATCTGCATCTGCATTTGGAGCATCGCCGGAGTCATCGTCCCTGCCATGCCCTGGCTATACAACGCAGCTGGGTTGGTCATCGTATAGATCGCTTGTTGTTGTTGCTGCGGGATCGGGGACTGGGGTTGGGGGCTAGAGGCTTCGGATCCATTGCCGGATCCGGCTGGCTGCTGGGCTTGCATCTTTTGCATTGCCTGCAGCTGTCCAGAATTCAACGCGTGCGAGCGTGGAATGCAAAGTGACATACTTCATAAAATGCAAAGTCTTGCAACAGGGAGGTCCTCGCCGGGTGGGTATGGAAAATACGGAGCATCTCTTGTCCAGCATCCGGCATGAGTTCTTGAGTGTCGCGAGAATTAGTGACAGGCTTGCGTTCGGCAGTGTTGCTGCGTGCAGCGGTGAGCGGTAGGTCACGTATAACGCGGGAGGACGAACTTTAAGCGTATGTGGCGAAGGTTCGCATTGGGAATGTCGCGAACGAAAATCCACCGGACCTTGAAGACGCCTTTCCACTTGTCCGATGCCCAAACGGTGCTACTTCGAGTGTAATCGACCTAACAAGACGACGTGAGGGCACACCCGGGTCGGTCCAGAACACACGACATACGGGAGTCAACATCTCCGCCATCCCGCAAAAGTGACCGCTGTAAGAAAACGTCAGGATGTCGAAGAGGATTGGACGTGTGCCAGTCACCTGGCGTTGACGCTAAAAAAGAGGTAAATGGGGCCTCTTCCGGCGCACTCCTTGAATGCCTTGTCAAGACGCTTGTTTCCCGGGTCGGTGGAGCTCCAAATCTCATATTTGAGAGACTTGTGAACGTCGTCTTCGGTGTACGATTTGATAACAAAGTATCGCGCCTGCAAATGAATGATGAATCGCGCATGTCGAGTCTGTAGTAGGAACGTGACCGACAAACTGTGGTCGAACGTCGAAATGTTGGGGATTGTATCCTTTTGTTGCGATAAGGGTCGGAAGATCGACCGGCGAACTGAGGAAGCCAGCGAGCGACTGCAAGTTGTTGTCGCTCTGGGGTTGCTGCAATTGGCCTTGTGCAAAACCCAATCGGGGCGCCTGCATGGCACCCATCTGGCCAAGATACTGGGGCGGTATGGAAGGGACGCTGGGGATGCTGCCTTTTTGTGCTTGATGGTAACTATAATCAAGGCTCGAGTTGGACGCGCGTTCGGTGAGACGCTTCTCCCTGTGATCCCAAGCAGCACCGGCGGTATCGCCGGTAGATCCGCGCTGCGATCGCGGTCAGATAAGACTGGGGAGTAGATCGAAACACGTACTGGCTGCCCTGTCGGAGTTCTCCGACCCTCCAAGTCGGTGTTGAGCTGAAGCTTGCGCGTGCTGTTGACGGCTTGCAAAGCGTTCTGACGGACAGTTCCTGTTGAGAGAAGAGGGGGTTGAGTTGAGCTGAAGCGGGGTGGTTGGGCAGACTGACCCCCTTGAAATGAGTTTGAATACGTTTGGTTGCTGTTATTGAGCTCCATGGTGGACAAGGCACGGGCAACGTCATCTACGTTTGTCAAGGCTGAAGCGGAGAATGAGCCAGCTGGGGTGCGCCAGTCGGTGCCTCCGGGAGTGCCCCACGGGGAAGAGCGGCCGATGGGACTGGTAGGATATTGAGGTTGCGGCTGGTTGCCATACTGTTGTTGCGCTGGAGGAGGGGAGCGAGGGGAGAAGTAGGACTCGTCCTCGTACGGGTTGACGAGGTCCTTTCCATCGGTGTACTCGTCCTGGTCTGTGTCTGGAGGGCTCGGGGTGGTGCCGACTGCAGGAGGATGGCGGGAACCGGTCTGCTGCAAAGTGCCTGCACGCTTGAGGCCGGAAGGGAGCTGTCTGTGGGCACCGTATGTGAGAGACTGGTGGCGACGGACGCCGGAGGAAGGTGGGGGAGGGGAGGGGCCATGGGCGGTGGAGAAGTGAGGGGAAAGGGGAGAGGGGACAGCGGCAGAGGACTGGTCGACGAGCTGCTGGTGGGGAGGGTGGTCGGAGTCGGGCATGTTGGGCTAAGAGGAGAGAGTGAGTGCGAGGACAGTGTTAGATTAGGAAGAAGAAAGGGTGACCTCGTCTTGGTCATTGAAGCCTCGCATTTCGTGTTCCCAGTCCTCCTCGTCGCCGTCGTGACCAGCGATGGCGGACAAGCTATTCATAGTTCGTGGAGTGAGATTGCCTGATTTCCTGGATGCCTGGGCGCGGAAGGCTGGGAGATGGGGGGAAGTGATGGGAGACGTGGAGAACATGAGACGGGCGGACCTCTTTTGGAGTTTGTGGGGAGAGAGCTCTGTCTGTGGAGGGAGGTCTTTTCGCCGACGGCGCCGACACCGCCGACCCAGTCCTCGTCGACGGGCTCATCGTCGTTCCAGAGCTGTTGGTCGTGAGACTCTTCGGATATGGGGGGTCGTGTGGCGGCCCTCGCAGAGCGGGAAGTGGCGGTGATGGTGTGATGGCGACGGACGCCGGTGGAGGGGGGTGAGACGGGGACGGGCGGGGGCGGGGGGGAAATGTGTTGTTGGGAGGACATGAGAGTAGAGAGAATTCGCACCCTCGACCTCCGCCACATGACACGAGACAGGAGCGATTAATTCAAAAGGGTATTGGACGACAGGACAAGTAGGCTAATCGTACGCGACGAGATCAAGATCAAGCGTCATCGACGGGGACGAGGCCGGGTATGGCAAACAAAAGGACGGCGATGTACTCTGTGACGGCAGAAAGAGGGTACCAAAGGGCCTCCTTGTTCTGCTCGCTAGTCTTATTGGCGGTGGCGGCAAAGAAGGCTTCGCGCGCGACAAGGAGGACGGAGATGGCCAAGAGGATATAGAGGGCATAGGTGGCCCCGAGGGGGTCTGTGGAATGAGCGTAATTGGCCTCTGGAAGGGGGGTGAGGACATGAACGGGGGCGAAGGAAAGGGACGTACCGGCGAACTCTGCGCGGGCGAGGAAGAAGGTCTGGAGGAGGACGAGGATGGCGCAGACGAGGAAGATGTAGATGGCGACCTTGCGGAGGGTATTTCCGGTGTTGACGGTGGAGGTGGTGGTGCC